>JAGKTI010004577.1:12249-49701 GCA_018397915.1 Birgus latro
CCTCCTCCGCTTTCCCGTCGCCCCCTTCCCTCCCTCCATCCATCCCCTCATACCTTCCTCTCTTCCATTTTCCATCTCTCCCTTTCCCTTCTTATTTTTTTTCCCCCGTAACATCCGCCTCATTATTTGTCCTCCTTCCTTCCCTCCCATTTCCTCTCCCCCATTCACTCAACTTTTCCTCCCTTTTCCCCATCTTCCTCTTGTATTGCTCTCCTCATTTCATGCATTTTCCTCCCATTTCCCTCCCTCCCCCCCCTCCTGTATTTTCCCTTCTTCATTCCCTCCCAGTTTCCTACTCTGTCACTACCCCATCCAGATTCTTACTTCATATGCTTCCTTTCCCTCTGTCCCTCCTTCCTTCCATCCCCTTCCCCTCCTTTCCCTCCCTTCCCCTCCCTTCCCCTCCTTTCCCTCCCTTCCCCTCCATTCCCTCCCTTCCCCTCCTTTCTCTCTCTTCCCCTCCTTTCTCTCTCTTCCTCTCTTTTCCTTTCCTTCCCATCCTTTTTCTCTCTACCTCTCCTTTCCTTTCCTTCTCCTCCTTTCTCTCTCTTCCTCTCCTTTCCCCTCCTTTCCCATCCTCTCCCTCCCTCCATTCTTCCCTTCTTATCTCCGGGCTCCTAGTTTACCATCTTCCAATCCTTCCTTCCCTCTTTATCTTCCTCCTTCTTCATCCTTTCTTTCTTTTCCTTCCTTCCACCTCCTTTTTTTTATTAGCTTCCTCCTTTCCATCCTTTAACTTTCCTTCCTCACATTCTTTCTTCTTTTTTCCTCTCTTATTCTCTTCTTTTCTTTCCTTTTTCTTTCATCCTTCCCTTCCCTTTTTCTTTCCACTCTTTCACCCTCTCCTGTTCCTCTCTCTCTTTCTCTCAAGCAAGATCAAGGGAGTCAGTCTGTCATTCTCTCTATCTCTCTCCCTGAAGTGTGAGTGAGTGAGTCTAACTTCCCTCTCTCACTCTCTTTCAAAGTGTTTACCCTAGGACAGTTATATTGTAATGGAAGGCCCCTCTGCCACTATCACACTCCCTCCAGCCCTAGCTCACCTGGAGAGAGAGAGAGAGAGAGAGAGAGAGAGGACAAGGATAGAAAGGTAGGAGGAGGAATAAAGAAAGGTTTGGCTGGCTGGAATATTTTTTGTCTCATATCATAAGGACCACTGTTTGTTAGTTCTATTTTGCACAACCTCTCTCGTCTTTCCCAGATATTGAAGGCATGGATGATTGTAGGGTCCATTTAAGTGATGTGAAATACGTGCTTGGACTGTACAATGAAATACTTAAGTTCATTCGTCTTTCCAGCCTCTGTTTCATTGCCAGATTTAAAGATGCTTATTTTAATGTTATGAAATGAGGTGCATATTATCATCCATCTGTGGGTGATAATATGCGCCTTTGTTCACTGTGTCACATTCAGACATCCATGAAATCAATAGTTGAGTTTTGACTGGACGTGGTAAATTAGGGAACAAGAATATTTTAGAACTGCAAATGATCTTTAATGTCTTTTTGTAGCATTCAAAGCAATAGGTTTTTTATTTTTTTATTTTTGTTTTTTCTGTATGCATGTGTTTATTCTTGACTGTACGCTTAAACTACCATCACTAAATGCTGTTCTGCTTTATTTTAGTACAGTTTTCATTTTTATTTCTCATGGATGGGGGAGCTCTAGTTTGGACTTCCATCTAATGCCTGAGATTGTTAATACCTTCAGCAGTAACCCTCACATTACCAGGACACTCTAATACTTTATTTCTGGAGTCACATTATTGTATTCAGCTGGTTGAGTTTTAGGTTATAGGAGCCTGAGTTTAAGTTTTCAGATAGTCTTTGTTACTAGCTAATGTGTTTCATCTGCTGCTACTAATATTATTATTTTTATTTTTATTGTTTTCACTGTTTGTGTTTTGTAATATTGCTGTATTTCTTTTTTTTTATTGTCACATATTATCTTTGGAAACCTACTGAATTGTTCAGTATCTTCTTCCCCTCTAACAAGCACCTCAGTTTGCTGTATTCCTTTACTTCACCATTTTGCCCTAAACATGGTACAATTCCTCCTTGGGCAAATGCTCCCTGATACCATTTTCATTTAGTTGATATATGCCTTTTAAAGAGATTATGGGGTCAAAAGTCAAGCCATATTAACACAGACTTTGGGATCTTACATTCTTGTATATTCACTAATCAGAATGGAAGTTTGCGCATAAGTATATCAGTCAGTTTGCTATATGGAGAGCATGCTACATTGTCTTGGGAATGTTGGCAATCATTAATTTGATGACAGTATTCCGCATGTCCAGTATCTCAGAAGTATTTTTAGGGTGACATTAATATTATTATTATTATTACAGTATTTTTTAAATTATTTCGTGTAACATACATTCTAATCTTGTGTTGCCCCATGAGGCGCATAGGAGCCCGGGTTTAGACAAATTGGTCTTGACATTTAAGATGAGAGTGACCAGCCTCGCTCATCCCTGAGTGAGCCCTAACCACCCCTTGGATATAAGCCAACACAGACTTAATCCAGCTGGAGATGCTTAAACCAGGAAATAGTGTAGTACACTGGGTGGTAAGCTTATAACCAACCAACATATGTTCCTTATGTTTCAACAAGTGGGTTGACGGAGGGTAGGTGCCCCTCCCCAGACAACAACTAACTAAATACAAACAAGAAGCCTCTGATCAGGACAGACCAACAGGTGACAACCAAGGCCCGAACAAAGGACATGGTATGGATTGCAACATGGAATGTAAGGGGTGCAGTTGATGAGGTGAAAGAGAGAGATTGTCCAGATGCTTGACGGTGCAAAAATAGATGTATGTGGATTAACTGAGACTAAATGGAGAGGTGAAAGTGGGAGTATGGATGGGGTATATGTATGGGAGTAGGTGAGAATGAGAGGGCAAAAGAGAGTGTATGTATTGCTCTGCGAGATATGGAAGGAGAATGTAAGAGAGTATGGATCAGTTGATTCAAGGATTGGGTAACATTGAAAGTGGGTATACAAACATGGGCAGTTGTGTGTGTATGTGCCTATGCAAGATCATGCAGGCAGAGTGAAGAAGAATTCTGGGCAAATGTGGAAGCATGCCTGGAAAAATTTGTGGGGAATGAGGGAGTGTTTTGATTGGAGATATGAATGGAAAGTATGGAATGTGAAGATGGATGGAGTAGTTGGTGAGTGGGTGTACCTACAGAAGTGGATGAGAATGGCAGTGCTTTAGTGGACATTTGTGCTGGGAGGGGATTGTTGATAGTCAATACCCTCTTTAGGCACAAAATTATCCACGGTATAACCATGGCAGGTTATGAGAAGGGTGGGTGGTGAACTGAATGAACAGAAGGCAATGATTGATTGTATGTGTGGATGACAGAATGAGAAGGTATGTGATGGATGCAAGAGCATACAGAGGTTGGAGGAGTGGACTATGAAAGTTAAGGTTCAAGTGCAATGGAGGAATAGAAAGAGGGAAGAACAGGAGAAAGTAGTCCATACAATGTGGGTAGAAAAGTTGCAAAAGGATGGAAGAAAGGCAAAATACAAAAGTGAAGTGGAGGAGCAATTAGGTAAGTATGGTTTAGAGCAGATGGGGGAGGCGGAAGGCGTGTGCATGATATTCACCAAAGAAATGTGTGCTGCATGTTAGGTGGTATGTGGGGTGAAGAGAAGACAAAGGGGGGATACAAGGAACAGCATGGTGAAATGAGGTAAGGCAAGCTGTGGTGCAAAAGAAGAAAGCATGTAGTGAGTGGATGGGAAGGAGAGGTATGGAAGAAATTGAGAAACAGAAGAGAGAGTTATATGTAGAGAGGAGGATAGAGGTGAAAAGATTAGTAAGAGTGGGTAAGGAGAAAGTGGATGAGGATCTTGGAAGGAATTTCAATGTAAAACAGAGGGACTGTAAGAAAATGTTCTGGAAATAGGTAAGGAGAGTTAGAGAGGGTGATAAAGAAGTTAGAGTGAAAGATAAAAATGGTAGGTTGATAGTGGAGAAGGGAGAAAAGGTTAGCAGATGGAGAGAAAACTTTAAGGAACTGTCAAACAAAGAGAATGAAAGTAATGTGAGTATAAGTGGCTGGGGAATGGCTTGGAGGAGGAGAGTGGTGAGAATGGAGGAAGAGATCAGTAGGATGGACGTAGTAGAAGCAATGAAGAGAGTCAAAATGGGGATAGCCCCAGGAACTGATGGAGTGTGTGATGAAATGCTGAAGCATGGGGGAGATGTAGTTGTTGAATGGATATGGAAGATGTGCAGATTGGCCTGGGAGGAAGGTAGAGTCCCAGAGGTTTGGAAGTTGTGTATAATTCCTCCCCTGTACAAAGCAAAAGGAGAAAAAGAAGTGTGTGGTAATCATGGAGGCATTTGTCTTAGTATAATAGGAAAAGTATATGGTAGGATACTTATTGATAGAGTTAGGGAAATAAGGGAAGAATTGGGGTTTATTGCTCATGTAATGCCACTCAGGGATGAGTGAGGCTGGTCACTCTCATCATAAATGTCAGGACCAACTTGCCTAGCCCCGGGCTCCTACACTCCTCGTGGGGCAACGTAGGATTGGATGATGGATGGATGGATTAGTTGGAGAAGAACATGGAGGTTTTAGGAAGGGAAGAGGTTGTGGGGATCAGATATTCATCCTTAGGTCTTTAGTGGAGAAGTTTCTAGAGAAGGGAAAGAAGTTGTATGTAGCCTTCATGGATTTGGAGAATGCATATGACTGAGTGGATAGTTGAGGAGTGTGGAAATTATTAAGAATATATGGAGTAAATGGGAAGTTGTTCAATGCCTTATAGAGTATGAATGAGGGTGCTTAAGGCTTCTTTGCGTGTGGATAGTGAATCAGCCATGAGGAAGTCAGAGGGGGGAGTGAATTTTTCTATTTTGGATTGAAACAGGGATGTGTCATGTCTCCACAGTTGGTCAATCTGTATATGGATGGGGTTATAAAAGAGAGACAAGGTAGAGCAGTGGATACTGGAGTGGCCCTAATGAGAGAGGGCAGCGTTTGGAAATTTCCTGTATTGTTGTTCACAGATGATGATGTATTGTTAAGTGAAGAAAATGGGGAACTGCAAGGCTTGGTGAATGTGTTTGGGAGAGTCTGTAAGGAATGGAATCTAAAGGTGAATTTAGGGAAGGGTAAAGTTATGGCCTTCGAGAGAAATGAAGTCACTGAGTATACAGTGAGCTTGGATGATGAGGAAATGGAAAATGTGAGTACATTTAAGTACTTTGGTATTGTGATGAGTATCATTTGGAGCATGAAATGCTTGAAAGGGTGCAACAAGGAGGAAAGGTTGCTGGTTCTTTGAAATCAGTGATAAGAAATAGGGAAGTGAGCATGGAAGTAAAAAGATCACTGCATAATAGTATTGTGATACCAAGTCTAACATATGGAAGTGAAGTTTGGACCTTGTTGGAGGGACACAAGTCAAGAGTGAGAGCAGTGGAAATGAGCTGTTTGAGAGGAGCATGTTTACTTGCATGAAGAGACAGACTGACAAATGAGAAAGTGAAGGAGCATTATGGTGTGGATGTGGATGTGATAGAAAGTGTTAGAAGAAATACATTGAGGTGGTTTGGCCTTGTGGAGAGGATGGAGAGCAAGAATCCATGAGGAGAGTTTATATGAGTGAGGTGGAGGGAGGGAGGGGGGGGGGGAGTTGGCTGAGGATGAGATGGAAGAATGGAGTGGAGAAGTATATGAGTTGAGTAAGGGGTGTGAGAGCTTGGGGAAAGGCAGTGAAATGGTGGGGGACACAGTGGCATGAAGGCGATTGGTTTGTGGCCACCTCTTACGGGAATAAGGTGTCTGGCAGTAGATAGATTTTTATTATTATTATTATTATTATTATTATTATTATTATTATTCGTGGTAGGTCGAGGTGCTCACCATCCACTCACTTGGTGTAGTGCTGCTCTCGGGTGTCCACCCTTTCCTCTCCTCCATCCTTCTTTCCTTCAGTCCTCTTCTGTCTTTCTTTCCTTCATTCTTTCCTTGTCCTTCTGCCTATGGGTGACTTTACACTCCCTCTTCTGTCTTTCTTTCCTTCATTCTTTCCTCGTCCTTCTGCCTGTGGGTAACTCTACACTGAGTGACAAGCCAAATGGTTTCCTTTACACCAGGAAACCATTTACTACGCTGGGTGGTAACCATATAACCAAATTTTGGCGCCTGATGGTTTAGTGGGTAATTATGGCGCTCCAATCGGATTGAGCCGGTGAAGGTTTATATCCGAGGGGTGGTTGGGGTTTATTGCTCATGTAATACCACTCAGGGATGAGTGAGGCTGGTCACTCTCATCTTAAATGTCAGGACCAACTTGCCTAGCCCCGGGCTCCTGCGCTTCTCTGTGGGGCAACATAGGATTGGATAATGGATGGATAGATTATTATTATTATTATTATTATTATTATTTAGTACTATGTCAGGACCAACTTGCCTAGCCCCGGGCTCCAACGCTTCTCTGTGGGGCAACATAGGATTGGATAATGGATGGATAGATTATTATTATTATTGTCTTTATTATTATTATTACTATTATTATATGTGGTAGGTGGGGGCGCTCACCATCCACTCACTCAAAGTAGTGCTGCTTTCGGGTTACTGCCCTTTCCTTTCTTCCATCTCTCTATGGGTGACTCTACACTGAGTGACAAGCCAAATGGTTTCCTGTACACCAGGAAACCATTTACTACGCTGGGTGATGACCATTTAACCAAATTATGGTGCCTTGTAGTTTAGTGTGTAATTAAGGTGCTCCAACTGGATTGAGCCTTTGCAGGTTTATATCCAAGGGGTGGTTGGGGTTTATTGGTCTCATAATGCCACTCAGGGATGAGTGAGGCTGGTCACTCTCATCTTGAATGTCGGGACCAACTTCTCTAGCCCCGGGCTCCTATGCTCCTCGTGAGGCAATGCAGGATTGTATTATTATTATTATTATTATTATTATTAATATTATTATAATTATATTATTACTGTATTATTATCATTATTATTATAACATCTGTATTATTATTATTATCTCATCTTGCTCCCTCACAGGTTCGCAAATTCGTGAACCTGTGCGAGGATGGGGTGTGGGGTGTTCGTAAGTCATGTGCGGAGGTGTTCATGGGGGTGTCGTATGCATGCTGCCTGCCTACGCGCAAGAACAAGTTGTCTCCGGTCTTCGTCTCTCTACTCACTGATCAGAGCAGGTTTGATACACCATAGTCTATAGATACAGTCAGTTCTTAGATACACTCATTCCTCATTTTGCCATTAATTCCTTCAACCCAAGAATATGTTGTGGCATCAATATAACTGGGTGGCTTCACTACTAAGTTATACAGATGTCCCTTCTTTCCCTCCCCATCCCCCAAAAGGAGGATGGTGGACTGTAGGAGAAGGAGGACAGCTTCAGCCTGCAGTCCACTGGGTTCACCGTTCAGATGAACCTGGAGTACCTGTACTACTGTTCACCCAAGAATATCATTTTTATTCTCTCACCAGTCTTCATCTCTCTATTTACTGATCAGAGTAGGATTGGTCCTTCCTGTAGCCCCTTTACTCCAGTGATTTTATTTTTTTATGCTTGTTTCCTCCATCGTATTTTCATCTTAGGTTAGATTTTTCAATCTGGAGTAGGGAGGTCAGCCCTAATAAACTGCTTCAGTAATATAGATCCTTCAGTCTGGAATATGAACACAGTGGATTGCAGGATGAAGTTGCCATTCATTTGCAGTCCACTTTCCTATTCTGGGAGGATAAATAGGAAGTTGAGGGATGTTTGTAAAACTGGTGCCACCGTGTGAAGGCATCCCTCTCCAACACCATTTAAGGAATTAGAAGCATTGAATGCAATGCACTGCATACACTCATTTCTGACTTAGAATATTGTTCAAATGAATCTTAAGCAGCAAATGAAGCATAGGTGTTAATCCATCAGCATCTTAATAGCTAAGAACTTAGCTTAATAGAACCACCTTCTCACCCATCCCATCTTTCTGGCAATCTCTAACCAGACCTCGTGCCAACAGATGGGTGCGAGTGGCGGCGTTTCAGAACCTCGGCCCATTCATCTCAACGTTCGCTGACCCAAGTGTGACAGGGCTGCACTACAACGAGGAAGGGGTGTTGGTTATAGGCACACCACCACCGCCTGCAGCACCACAACATGAGTAAGTGGTCCATAGATGCACAATACCATACAGTCGTAAGCTCATAATCTCCTGGGTTAAAGGGCAGTATTTGGGTGGGGTCAGGATGCTTACCAACACGTCTTCTCAAGTAATCCATTGTTCTTATTGCACTTCTCTAGGGCTGTTATGGTATTAATGTCATGATACTGTGCCAGCATAGTTTGCATTAAATAAAGTACAAAAATGTATTAATGTACCAGACACAGAAATACTAGAAAAAGAGAGTTGCTAGTGAGTCTCCTTGACCAAAGAAGGCTCTCCAGCACCTCTGGCTTGACAATATATTTCTGTCTATGGCATTTCAAATATTCTCTTGTGTAATATTAATACAGTAGTATCAGTATTAAAAAGCTATACCACTACTGTAAACATGAGTGTATATTAAGGAGAAAGAAGCAGAAGTAATTTCTAATGAAGAATTGCTAAAAAACATCTTAAGTTGATGGAAGTATGGGCCTTAGAACTGATGAGACTGTGTTCATGTGATATGGTAGAGTTAAACCATTACTTCAAATACTCTTATATCTAGGCAACTTGTTCAGTATTCATTTTCTGGGATACAAGTTTTGTGTCTGGTCATTCTGAAATCGTACTGGATAATACCAGTACAGTAGTTTCATCTGTAGTCAGTTCACTCTTCCTTTCTCAATATTTTGATTCTCCAGTGTTTTTGAAATAATAATGGTTGAAGACTGGAATGAATGCACCTGGTGGTCCAGTGATCAGTGCTTCAATGGGAGTGATGGCCATGCATAGGTGTGAGCCCCAAGAGGTGACTGGGGGCATTCTTTCAAAAAATACCATCTCAGAAAATTGGCTAGTCATATGTGGTGCCTCTAAATGTATTGAACTATATTGGCTTAACCTTAGGCCCGTATCCCGTGAAGGAGGCAATATAGGATAGGCTGTTGGTTTTATTTGTTTTTATTTGTTTATTTCTTGTGTGGATGTGTGCACTGCTGATGAGTTTGTTCCAGTTTCTGTGTCATAGTCATTCAGTTGTTACTAGGAAACTGGGGTAAGTTGAAGGTGTTGGTAATGGTAGCGATTATATCAGATGAACTTTATGTCTCAAGGATAATTCAGTTTACACTACTTCAGAATTGAATTAAAAGTTAGTGGCTGCACTGTTTTGTTGTATTATAAAGCAGTGGGTGAACAGAGGTAAAGAAAGATGAGAGGAAGCAGTTGGTGTGAAGAGATTAGAAAGGTTCCAAGAGGGAAAAAGGGTGAAGTACAAGAGACGGAGAAGTTGCTGGGCAGATATGCTCTGGAGCAGGTAGAGGAGGTGGAAGGTGTGAGTATGGTGTTTACAAAGAAGTTTGTGCAGCAAATAAGGTGGTGTGTGGGGTTAGGAGTATGGGTTGTTGTTGATCACCCCCAGTCCATTTGGCCAGACAGACCCAAAAGATGTTAAGCAAATTTTGGAGAGAAGTCATTTGGTAACTGGATGGGAAGTAGGATTGAGAATGTGGAAAGACCAAAGTTAGAGCTGTGTGTTGAGAAGGGGAGGAATGTGAAGAGACTAACGAGAGAGAGTATGAAAAGAATACATGATGAGTTTGGAAGCAGCCTGAGTGTAAAATGAAGTAAGTATGAGAAACTCTGCCACGTTTACGTGGCTACAGAACGTGGTGAATTTTTTTGGCGTATCCAATAGAGCCAGGATTCTGGGGGCTTGAATGATGAGTGAATGGATGGCCCATTGGGATGGGCAAATTTGGGCAGTCTGGACATTGCTACTCCTCACCCTGCCTGAGGGTGGGAAAGGAGGTCTGGATGATGATGATGATGTAAAAAACTACAGAATTTTGAATGGAGGTCAGGATAGTTGGAAGATGGAAAAAGTGGTAGCAGAGGCTGAAAAATATAAGTACAGTAGTACCATGCTGGTGGAGAATAGGTGGATAGAGCATTTCAGTTAGCTGTTGCATACAAAGTACAGGTAGTGCTAGTATAAGTGGTAAGGGAATGGCAAGGAGAAGAGGCAAGTAGGCAGGGAGGGATCAGTAGTAGGGAAGTGTGTGAGGTACAGATGGAAGTCAAAATGGAGAAAGCACCAGGAATTGACAGTGTATTGGGCAAAATGTTGAAATTAGGGGGAGAAATAGTTTTAGATGGATCTGGAAAATGTGCATATTGGCTTGGGAGGAAGAAAGAATACCAGAGAACTGGAAGTCAGGTATGACAGTTTCCTTGTATAAGGGAAAGAGGAAAAAGAAATGTTTGTGTGGCAGTCACAGGGGTTTTTATCTTCTCAGTGTAGGATATTCGTTGATAGAGAGAAAACCGAGAAATTGATAGGAGAGGAACAAGGAGGCCTTGGGAAAGGGGAGGGGGTGTGCAAATCAGATATTAATGCATAACAGAAAATTATTTAGAGAAGGGAAAGAAGTATGCTTCCTTCAGAGATCTGGGGAAAGCATTTCACAAAGTAGACAGAGAAGGAATGTGAATGCTGCTGAGAACATATGAAGTAGATGGGAAATTGTTAAATACCCTTAATAGTATGTATGAAGGAGCAAGAGTGGCAATGTATGTGGAATATGAACAAAGTAAGTTCTGTGATATGATTATTGGACTGAAACGGATGTCGTGTCTCCTTGGTTATTTATTCTTGTCATGTATGGTGTTAAAAATACACGGCAGGGTAGTGTACGTCGGAGTACCCTTAGTGAAAGAGGGAATTGCCCATTCCATTGTATGCTGTTAATACTGTTCTGTTTCATTAAGATGATTGGAAGTTGCAGGGCTTGGTAAATGAGTTTGGAAGTGTGTGTAAGAAGTGGAATATGAAAGTGAATATAGCAGAGTGTTGAGTTATGATCTTTTAACTTGGTTGAGTGGAATATATGGAGGTCTGTGAAGAGGTAAACAAACAGGTTGATAGTTAAAAAGATTTGTTGTGTTGATGTGGATGTGCTTGAAAGCATTTTCAGAAGTACTTCACAATGGCTTGGCTGTGCGGAGAGAATGGGGAATGACACTGGCTAGATGTGTGTAGGTCTGTGAGGTGGAAGATGAGAGGGGAGGGGGAGATTGAGGTGGTGGATAGGTATATTAATGAGGGTGAAGGAGGGAAGGCAGTCTGATTTCAGAACAGGGTGACACGAGCAGTTTGTTTGTCGTCACCCGTCTCCGGGATTGAGGTATCTGTACTTATTAGTAGATACATAAATAACTTGATCCTGCTTATCTGGTAGTTTGAATGCTCATTTGAGTGCTGCTCAGCCATCGTAAGAGGAAACTAGTGACTTTTCACTTACGTAATGCCACCATGGAGAGCAGGGTAATCATCTACTCTAAAATATACTGGATTACCAAGCTTCAGAGATTAAACCTTGAAGATGGTGATCAGTAAATTTAAAAGAAACATATAATTGTCATATTACGTACAGTAGTAGGAAAAATTTAGAACCTTTGGTTTATTATGTGTTTTATCTTTATGAACATGAGTCAGTTAAATACAGCACAGAGGAGGCCTCTCTTTGTGTAGAGCAGGGTTCCTCAGTTACTTTCTTTGAAGGTCCAATCATGTTACCTTCCTTTGTGGCAGAGGTCAGGATGAAAGACCTTTTATTTAAAAACACTAATGGAATAAAACACTTAGGTACATTTAAGGTAATATAATGGACCTGTGCGGAAAGTTAATACCCTGACCAAATTAAAAATAAGGTTTAAAGTAGATATTGTCTTCTCATGTTAGGAAGGTGGTTAAGTAAGACAAAAGAATCTACTCTCCACACTACCAGCTTCTCAAAAAGACAAAATGAATCTTCTGTTGAACATATTACTGTTGCCTTCCTTACATAAGCATAGTCACTTTAACACTTCCGCCACCACTTTAGCACCATGGCATGTACCAGTGAACAATCTAACAGTTGTTAGTATCCCTCTGTCAACTCATCATTTGAGGAGACTAATGAGAACAGTCTCTGGATACGTACAGTGCAGCTTGTTAAATGCAGTATTCTTGTGGTGAAAACTCCTGTTCCCTTGCTACCTGTGTTTAATCCCGATGAGATGACATTGATAATATGCTGTTTAGAAATATGAAATTCTTGTTACTGGTGGTGATGTGAGCACCTATAATAGCTGAAAATAATAGTGGCCCCATTGTGAGTCGTTAGTCTCACTAGTCTGCATTATAGCCATGAAAAGGACAGGTTTGCATTATTTCTGTAGCTTAACGTAATTTATAATGATAGTCAGATGAAGTGAAATTTATTTGAGCCGTATTTTGGATGAAATTTATCCACAGATGTTAAGTATTGTAACTCTTTAATTTGAGGGGGATGCTGAATATTCAGTGATGAAAGTGGCTGGGGTCCACACCAAAGCTTGTCTGTGTCTGGATTCGGACTGCGGTGCTACATTTGAGTATCACTGGTGCAGAGGTTAAAAACAACTGTCAGACCTATTTGGTACAGTACAGTGATGTGTTTTATAGTTAGCCCCTTCACTCTATTAATGTACACATAATTTTACATGGGCTGTCACCAGGCGATTTCATTGGAGGAACTGTAGCAATGAAAGGGTTAACTATGGTCATAGTGAATCATGGAGTTCCAAAAGCTGGCTCTGAGGCAAATAATATCCTGGAGAGAGAGAGAGAGAGGAAGTGAAGGCAGTCATTGGAACGGTGGTTGGTTACCTTTCCCACCACACTCCCTCTTCCCTTCTTTTCCCTTCCCCTTTCCCTTTGTTACCTTTTATTCCCTTCCCTTCCTTTTCCTTCATGCATCCTTCATCTTCATCTTTCATTGAACCTGCTTCTCCCATTTCCTTTGTTCCTTCCTTCCTTCACATTTTCTTCCTCCTATATTTTTTTCAGTATCTCTTGTTCCTGTCTTTTTCTCATACTTTTTTACTTATTATCATTTGTTTCTACTTGTTATTCATTAGTCTTTGTGTGTGTGTGTTTGATGGAGAAATCAAGAAAAAGTAGATGGGAGGAGGAGGAGGAGGAAAAGGATGACAAGAAGAAATATGAAAAGGGTGAAAGGGAGAAAAGAGGGGAAAGGAAGAGAGAGAGGGCTGTGGTAGGGAAGGAGAGGGTTTAGGGGGAGAGAAAAGGGTGAGAGACAAGGTATCAGATGAAGGCATTGTGTGAAGGAAGGAATATGTGTGTGTGTGTGTGTGTGTAGATCAGTTTAAACCAGAGAGAGAGAGAGATAGGGTGAGGAAGGATGAAGGGGAAAAAAAAGAGGAAGGTAGGGAGGGAGGAGAGAAGGAAGAAGGGACAGGGAGGGAGGGGGAGAAGTACAGTTGCCCATGGGTTGTGAGGGGCGGATGTGAAGGGGAGAGAAGGGAGGGAGGGAGGGAGGGAGGGGGGGAGGGGAGGGGAGGGGAGGGGGGAGGGGGGGAGGGAGGGAGGGGAGGGGAGGAAAGTAGGTAGGTAGGGAGGGATGGAGGGAAGTAAAGGTCTGGGCACGTGTTCACCTCTCCCTCCCCTCCCTTTCCCTCCTTCCCTCCCTCCCTACATCTGTTCTTCCCCTATTTCCTCTCCCCCTCATTCTCCCTCCATCATTATTTTGGTCTGTCCCCTCTGCTTCTTCTACCAGTCCTGAGAGAGAGAGAATTTAGTGCAGATTGATGATTGTATGATAGAATAGACTAACAAGGAGGAGAGAGTAAGAAGAGAAGGAAATAAAGAGGAGAGTATGCTAAGAAGAGAAGGAGGAGAGAGGTACAGGAAATAAAAGGATGATGATAAGAGGAAGGAGGAGGAAGAAAGGGAAAATGAAATGGATGAAAGAAAAGAAGTTAAAAAAAAAAAGATAAGGAAGAGCAAAGAAAGTGGATCGCACAGGAAGCACAGATACCAGGATGCCTTTTGTCGTCCCCTGTTAGCTTATCTGCTTGAGGAAAATTAATTGTACTAAAGATCAAACCAATGTATATGAGAAAAGCATTTAACAATAGGCTCTTCCCCATGCACCCCAACCTCCAGGAAAGTAGCCAAAAAAGAAAAAATGATTGTTAGAATAACATCTTTATTGAAAGGAGAGAAGAGGAAATATTTGGCACTATATAATCTTTAATGGCCAGCAGAAAATAAATAAATGAATAAAAAGTAAAAAAACACCATGATTGTTAAAATATACATACATGGTAAACATTTTTATAGGAAAGACAGAAAAGAAATATTCATCATACAGTCTCAAAATACATGTAAGAAAAAAAAATCCAGCATATTCTCATAACAAGTCAATCTGGAAATAAACAACACTTAGGTATTTGTGGCCTGATAGTGATGAAATACAGGTATTTATCCAGTCAGATTTTAAGTGTATGTGTAGTTATTGCATTAACGGATGAAGCAGGAGTTGAAAGGTGAAGAGAAGAAGAAAGAGGAGGAAAAGAAAATGGGAGAGAAAAGGTAAGGAAGAGGGGAGAAAAAAGAAAAACAGAAGAAAAGGGGAGAAGTGGAAAGAGGAAATGGAAGGATGAACAGAAGAGGGAAAAGGGAGAAAGGAAAAGTAGAATAGAGGAGAGTGGAAAAGAGATAATAAGAGGAAAGGGATTGTTGATAAGAGGAGAAGGAAGCAGAGAGGAAAGAAGAAAGAAGTGTGGAGAGATAGAGTAAGGGTGTTGGAGGGTGGTAGGAAGGTGAGGAGATATGGAAGAGGAGGGAGAGGAAGAGGAAAGGAAGAGGAGAATAAAGAACATAAAGGAAGGAAGAAGGGAGGAGATATATGCAGAGGAAAAGGTAGAGTAATAAGGGGGGAGTGCATGGTGAGACGGGGAGGAGGGGAAGAAGAGAGAGAAGAGAAGAAAGGAAAAGGAGATGAGAGAAGAGAGAGGAGAAATAAGTAGAAGTAAGGGGATTGGATGTAAATAGGGAAGGAGGAAAAGGGAAGATGGGGGGGGGGGGGGAAAGGGGAGGAGGAGGGGGAGGGGAGGAATGGGATAGTGACCATGGTATAGAAGAAGGGGAAGGGGGGAGGGAGGGGAGGTGACCACAGTAAGGAAGTCCAGCTGTTTTCCCTCTTGCAGGTGTCTAAGGGGGGGGGCAGCTGCTAGAGAGAGGGAGAGAGAGGGGGGAGGTAAAGGAAAGAAAGAGGAGTGATAGGGAAGAAAAGAGAAGGAAAAGAAGAAAAAAAGATGAGGAAAATTATGAGGAAAAAGAAAAAGTATGAAAAAAAATCAAGATGGGGGAAATGAGATACAGGTAAAGGGGGAAGTAGATGCATAGTTACATAGATACACAGACCTTATGGTGATCTGGCCTCTTTGCTAAAACTTGAACCTAGTCACAGGAGGAGGAGACAGTATAGTACAATACAGCAGAAGGTTCTCTGGGATGCACAGAATATATGAAAAATACATGAGAGAGAGGGAGAGAGAGAGGGGGGGGGGAAGCAGGAAGGGAAGGGAAGGCAGCTGTTATGAGGAGGAAGGGTGTATGGGGAAGGGAGAGTGGGGGGAGGTTATGGTTGAATGAGTTTGTGACAGTGTACAGAGAGAGACTGGGGGTGGGGGGGGGGAGAAGAAAAAAGGGAGGAAAATTGAGGAAAATGGAAGAGAGATAAAGGAAAGAGCTGAGATAAGGAAACAGATAGCTAATGTGACTGGAATAGCCTTCTGCTGGAGTACAACAATAAAAGATTTGTAGCCACACAAACGCTCTTGTCGAGTTACTGATGTTTCATGTTCCAGCTTGCATGTTCCCTTCTAATCCTGATGACCAGTCCTAGTTCCATTGTAGGCAGGTTTCCTGCAGACCATAAGTGCAAGTGCTGGCTTAGAATATTAGAAATTGAACCAGACAGTGTGTGGAGGAGTTTTGTTATTTGGGAGACATGTTATGTGCCGGAGGTGGGCTGGAGTTAGCTCGGTTGCTAGAGTGAGAAGTGGTTGGAAGAAGTTCAGGGAGCTGTTGCCTCTTCTGACATTGAGAGGATTTTCCTTATGTGCTAAGGGGTCTTTGTATGCAGCATGTGTTAGGAGTGTGATGCTGTATGGTAGTGAGACCTGGGCAGTAAAGGAAGAGGATATTCGCAGGTTTAAATGTACAGAAATGACAATGATTAGGTGGATGTGCAGTGCGTCCCTGCGTGCAAGGCCTGGGGGGCTGGGTTTACGATAGAAGAGTTGAGGGGTAGGATGGGACTGGAGCGTATTGGTGTTGTGATGAGGAGAGGTAGGCTGTGGTGGTTTGGACATGTGGAGAGGATGGGGGATGATAATTGGGTACAGAGGGTGAGAAGTGTTAATATTGGGGGAGGGGTAGACCGAGAAAGACATGGGACGAGGTCATTAAATGTGACTTAAGGGTTAAGGGACTGAACAGGGAGGCTGCCAGAGATCGAGCAGCGTGGAGAGCCGCCATTAGGTGACCAAGGCCAACACATGCAAGCATGTTGGAGCCTTCAAAAACGAAAACGAAAACGTGTTGGAAGATGATTGTCAACGATAAATGGCCCTGGCGAAAGTGGCAAAATGATAACTGCCATCAAGTCTGGCCTGTAAGGAGGAGGCAAAATGGGGTGCAGTCTTGTGAAAGACAAGCAGGGGGTCACCAAGCAAGAAGATGTTTCATCACTTAAGCAGATGAGACAGGAGCTATTAGCAGGCTTCAGAAAAATGAACAGCTGGGTAGGATGTTCAGAAGTAAGATGGCTGTCCCAGACCTCAGCAGGTCACCCATTCACCACCCACAGATGTGCCAAGAACAGTTAACATTCATGTGCATCGGATAAGGTGTTGGGTGTCCTCCGCTAAATTAACACCATAAAGGCAACAGAGCCGTATGAGATGAGTGCTCATATCTTACATAAGTGGGTTGAATTCACAGATCCCATGATGTCCCTCTTCAAGGCCTGTGGAGAACACTTGGCCTTCCCATTGAGAAAGAGACAAGAGTAGTCACAGAGTACAGGAAACTCTCCAAAGTCCAACCACAGTAACTACCAGCCCATCTCTATACTCTTTCTCCTCGGCAAGGTTGTTGAAAAGTAATTGCAAATGAAATCATTCAGCATTGTGATCAGCAAATGCACTGTCAAGCCAACAGTTTGGCTGCAGATCCTCTTGATCAGCTGTTGACCACCTCCTCCACCACTGCTTCCTCTTCATCAAGAACTGGCAGGATGTCCTTGAGAACAGCCTTGATAGCTTGGTGATTACCCTTGACATTACAGGAGCCTTTGTCAGTGCATGGCATAAAGGATTTTTGTTGAAAACTCCATGTCGGGTATTGAGGGTGATCCTCTGGAACTCATCTCAAGGGAGGTTTCAGGTCATTCTTAACAGTGTCTGGTCAGATCATCAGTGCCACTGGAATCAGTTCTTGGACTAATTCTTTGGAACATGTTCATTGACAGCCTACTTCAGTAACACCCTGAATTATCTGCCTGTGCTGACATTTGCACTCTCACAATCTCATACAACTAAGAGGACTCTGTGCAAGTGGCTGGGGCACATCAACAACTTTCTGCAAACCATCGAAGAGTGGAGAACCAACTGGCACATAAACTTTGCTCCATACAGTAAGAAATAGGTGGTGATAATTTGCCACTCTTATACTGCAGCACCCACCATGAAGGATAAGTTAGAAAAAGTGACAAGGTCTTCCCTCTATAAAGCTATATAAGTCCTGGATGTTGATATTGACAGAGATGCAATATGACAAGCACTTTTGCAAGATCTGTCAGAAAGCCTCACGTAGAGTGTCAGCCCTCCATGCTAAGCTAACTACTGTGACTGGAAAAGACTAATGACTCTATGCAAGGGGAAAACATTACCCTCTTCTTGAGTATGTGGTACTGGTCAGGATGTCCAGTGCCTCCAGACATCTCAACAAACTGAACAAAATAGAGAAAAGAGCCTCTGCCTGATTCAAGACATCCCCCATCCTCCACAGCTGCACAAGCTCAGGTTCAACAAGTACCTCCTTTGGTTAGCCTTCAGACCAGCAAGATTGTATAACATGTTCCAACCAGCACAGATGTCTCTAAGATGGCCGCTCAGTAGGTAAAGGTGGCTGCACACTGATGGAGTGTGATGCAGCACCCATCCTCCCCTCGCTTAAATCGGTTCATGGTAGATTTACTTGTATGCCATCAGATTCAGGATAAGTTATTTCAAACAAAATGTCGTCTCGTACAAAACAGAATGAATGGAGAGAAAATAGAGAAGGAAAGTATAGGGAAGAGAAAATGTCTGGTGGGAAAAAAGTAAGAATGGAGAGAGAGAAAGGAATGTACTGAGAAAGTAGAGATGAAAGAAATGGTAGGAAATGAACAGAAGGAAGAGGAATAGACTGAAAAGATAATCAGGTTGAGGTGGAAAAAGAGAAGGCTGAAAAGAGGGAAGAAAAGGAAAATGAGTAAAGAAAGTGGCAGCAAGAAGAAAGTAGAGAGGAGGAAGAAGGATGATGTGTAGAAGGATGGATGGCAGGAGGGGAATCTGGGCAAGGGGGGGGCAGGAGGGGAGGGGGTAGGGTGGAGGGGTTGGTGGGCACGTGGCTACCCTTGTTTTGCTGCCTTAGGTATGGAGAGAGAGAGAGAGTAGTTGTAGCAGCAGCAGCAGTAGTAGTGTAATTGGTTATTATTAGGATAAACATATATATTATACTTTGATGACTTTATTCAGCTTTACATGTAAATTTTGAAGTAGAAGGGCTAGATACAGCCATCAATAACCTCATTACTACCTGATGCAGACTCTTGGAAGTGTTAAGTCAGAAGGAAAGAACATTGTCTCTTGAAAAAATTAGGACTTGGTATTGAGAGAGAGAGGGGGGGGAGGGGAAGAAGAGAAGGGAGAGGGAAAGAGTGAAGAAAAGGGAGAGAGAGGGAGGAAAGAAGAGAAGGGAGAGAGAGGGAGGAAAGAAGAGAAGGGAGAGAGAGGGAGGAAAGAAGGGAAGAGAAGACAAGGGAGAGATAGGGAGGGGAGAAGAGAAAGGAGGGAGAGAGGAAAGAGAAGAGAAAGGAGGGAGAGAGGGAGGTGTGTTTAGGTGGGTAAGAACAAGCATCATCCTTCACAACAGCTGCCACACACTCCCTCCCTCTCTGCCCTCCTCCTCCTCCTTCTTCTCTCCTGTCCTTCCATTCCCTCCTTCCTACCTTCCTTTCTTTCTTCCTTCATACTTCCCTTCCCTCCTTTTAACTTCCTTCCCTCCTTTCTACCTCCCTTTCCTCCTTCCTACCTCCCTTTCTTCCTTCCTACCTCCAATCCCTCCTTCCTACCTCCCATCCCTCCCTCCTACATCCCATCCCTCCCTCCTACCTCCCTTCCCTGCTTCCCTCCCTCCTACCTCCCTTCCTTCCCTCTCTCCCTCCCTCCTACCTCCCTTCCCTCCTTTGTACCTTCCTTCCCACCTTTCTACCTTCCTTTCCTCCCATCTACCTTCACTCCCTCCCTTCTGCCTTCATTCCCTCCCTTCTGCCTTCATTCCCTCCTTCCTTCCTTCCCTCCTTTCTGCATTTCTTCCACCCTTTCTGCTTTTATTCCCTCCTTCCTTTCTTCCCTCCTTTCTACATTTCTTCCATCGTGTCTGCCTTCTTTCCTTCATTTGTGTATTCCTTCCCACCTTACTTTCCCTCCTACTTCCCTTCCATCCACCTTTCTTCCTTGTCCCTCCATTTTTTTTCTACCATCCTTTTCTTTCCCTTTTTTCCTTCCCTCCCTCTATCCTTTCTTTTCCCTTCCCTTCCTCCCTTTTTTCCCTTCCTTCCTACCTTTTTCTCCCCCCCTTCCATCATTCCTTACTCTATTCCTCCCTACTTCTCTTTTTTCTTTCCCTCAGTCCTTTACTACCTCCTTCCTTTTACCTTGTCTTCCTATTAATTTCTTAATTTTTAATTTTTATTTTTTTTAACTTCCTTCATTTTTCCATCTCTTTCCTTTCCATTTTTTTTTTTTTTTAACTTCCTTCATTTTTCCATCTCTTTCCTTTCCCTTTACTTTCACATTCTAACCTTTTTCGTAGATATCAACTTTCCGTGTCATTTTTGCCTCTTCTTTCCCTCATTTCTTCATTCCTCCCTCCCTTATGTCTTTCTTCCCTCCTTGTGCTACTTCTCGCATCATTTTCTCTCCTTTATTCCATATGTAATTTTCTCTCCTTCCCTTACATTTTATATCCCTCCAACCATCCTTCCTTTCCATTCCAGAATTATCTTCTCCTCTTCCTTTCCTTTAAATCTTCCTCCGCTCCCAATTTCCCTCTTTATTCTTCCCTCTTTCTTTCTGTTTCTATTTCTTTTATCCTTCATTCCTTAATTTGTCCCCTTCCCCCTCCCTTCCTTCTGCACCTCCACCTCCTCTTCTCTCCTCCCCTCTTTTCTTCATTCTCTTTCCACTCTTTGCTCCCTCCCTCCCTCCCTCCCTGCAGTGTGCAACTTTAACCCTCCTTTCTAGATTCTCTTCTCTTTTCTTTCCTCTCCTCTTCCATACTTACTCCCCTCTACCCACAGTCTACATCATCCTTGTTCCCCCAGTCCTCATTTCATTTGTTTTTCCCTCTCATTTCATCTCTACCTCACTACCTCTGTTTCCCATGTTTCATTGTGTTCCTCACCCTCCCGTCTGTTCCTCCCTCTCTCTCTGTTATTTCCTCCTTCTCTCCCCCCATCTCCTCTTATTTCTTCCCCCTTTCTTCTCTCCCCCCCATCTCCTCTTATTTCCTCCCCTTCCCCCCAGTCTCCTCATATCTCCTCCTCTTTCCCCCCTACCCATACATGTGCACAGTAGTCATGAATACATCCAAACAATGCTCTCATTTGCATACTGTATGGTGGCAACCATCATCCACTCACTTGATGTAGTGCTGCCTACTTCTTCCTTAGCCTTTATCATTCTTTTTCTGTGCCTGCCCTCCTCTCTTCCTATTTCTCCCATCTTTCCTGTCACTTCTTATTGCTTTTCTTTCCTTTTCAGTTGGCTTTACATTGAGTGACAAGCCAAATGGTTTCCTGTAAGCCAAGAAACCATATACAACGCTGGGTGGTAACCATATAACCAAACCATACGTGCTCCCTACGTGTCAGTAAGTGGATTGGTGGAGGGTTAGTGCCCCTCCCTGTAAAACGAATAACTCAAAGTCAAATGGCCACCCTTTATGGGATTGTGGCATCTGGCAATAGATAGATAGATAGACATGTCCCCCCCCCTCTCTCTCATTTTGTTTTTACTGCCATATGTGTACTGAGTGGAGCATATTCTTATAATGTTGACAAGTGTGCTTCTTTGTGTGGATGGTTTAATTTAGGTTTAGGTCTAGATTTGTTTAGGTTAGGTTAGGGTAGGGTACATTTAGGTTTAGGTCTGGGTTTACATTTAGGTTAAGGAAGATTTAGGTTTATGTAAAGCTAATTTAGGTTGAGGTGATAGGTTTTGATTAGATGAAAGGCAAATGAAGTTTCTAAAAGTGAGGTTGAGGATTGCATTGATTGAGACAGTTTTAGCTCTTTGAACATTGTTGGTTGCATAGGACCATTGACTGAAACTCTTACAAGGATGAATATTATTTCCCAATTGTGTTTGGGACTGATAGAAAGTGCACCTTAAGTTGTTGAAGACAGTTATCGTATGGGACTGGTAGAAGGTGCACCTTAATTTGGTGGAGACAGTTATTGTATAGCTAATTACCCATAGCTCAGGTGCCAGTAAGACTGTAATAAGGCTTTACAATATTAAGGCTTTGCATCCTGTCCATTGCACTTCTACATGGCCTGCACCCTGTTTTAGTGTTAAATTTATGTTATAGCTCAGCATTCAAGATAGAGAGATGGGAATTTTAGGGTGTTTGTGGACAGATGATAATAAAACTGCTTTATTTTGAATTTGAATCATGGTAGCTCACTCGATGTAGTGCTGCTCTCGTGTGTCTGCCCTTTCATCTCCTCCATCCTTCTTTCCTTCCATCCTCTTCTTTCTTTCCTTCATTCTTTCCTCGTTCTTCTGCGTACGGGTGACTTTACACTCTCTTTTGTGTCTTTCTTTCCTTCATTTTTTCCTTCTGCCTGTGGGTGACTCTACACTGAGTGACAAGCCAAATGGTTTCCTGTACACCAGGGAACCATTTACTTTGCTGGGTGGTAACCATATAACCAAATTTTGGTGCCTGGTGGTTTAGTGGGTAATTGAGGTGCTCCAGTCAAATGATCCAGTGAAGGTTTATATCCAAGAGGTGGTTGGGGTTTATTGCTCATGTAATGCCACTCAGGGATGATTGAGGCTGTGTTGCAGCATAAATTTGCCAAAGTCTCTGTTAGTGTTGTGGGTGCAAAAGAAAGAGTGGATGTACTAACCGAGACGTGTTGTGTTAATGGCTTAACTTATGAGTCGGCCCTGTGCACTGTGCTGGAGGATAGCTTATGCTACTTGTACTTAGCCAGCACTACTAATGCACCACTTAAGCTACGCACAGGGACACAGATTGGTGATTTCTTGGTATGCTCAGCGGCCATATGTGTGTGCCAGGACTTCCCACTCTCTGTTGCAGATGTGCACTCAGTTGCTTAGTCCACCGACATTACCACCCCATCTAATCTTGAATCTCATGTGAAACAGAGTGATTATCCTCAGTTCAGAAGTCAGTTGCTTAATCTCTTGCAAGACTATCATGAAGTAGTAGCCCTACCCGGTGAGAACATGGGCAATACAAGCTTAATCCAGTACAGTATTACATTAGGGCCCCCATATATGGTGAGATTTGGCCTTGAGACCTGATCAGACAGACCAGATTGGATGGAAATCCACTACCCACACACAATCCGACCGCACCTCAAGACCAGTTCAGTTGGTGACAGGAAACAGTGGAGGGAAGTCATGATGGCTGTCTGCAGCAAAGAACTGCTTTTGCTGGGAGCTGCCGCAGTAACCGTAACAGTGCAAAAGAAGAGAAAACAAAGGAAATGGAGCAAAGACTGGCTATTTAAAAGGCAAAGGTTTTCTCACATTTCTTTGTTAGATGAACTGAATCGTGCACCAGGTGACTGGTTTAACTATTTAAGAATGGACCACGAGACATACTTGCAGCTGTTGTCACTTGTTACCTCTCTTATCGAGAAAAAAAACACTAACATGCGTCAGGCAATAACTCCACATGAAAGGCTGACTGCAACATTACGTTTCATGGCTACGGGAAGAGCTTATGAAGATGTGAAGTTTTCTGTGGCCATCTTTCCGCAAGGTTTGGGTCGTATTATACCTGAAACATGCACAGCCATACAGAGAGTACTGCAGCAACAATATATGAAAGTAAGTAAATGTATTTTTAAATGTCGCTTTTATTTGAGATTGAAAAACAGCAAATTCATTTTAAAAGTTACTTCCATTGTCAAACACAGTGAGTACGGTCGGCACGGCGCAACTTTTGAATTCAGCCTCTCCTCTTTTCGCTGGCGTCCTCTCTCGATGCTGTCAGTGGGGGAACTGACAGTTGGCCTCACGGGCAGCGCACACTCGGTGCGATGCGGTCTGAACCTGCCGAGTCGGCGGATTTGAAAACCAAGCACTGCTTGGTCGCCGTCCGACCAACTGTCAGACAGTCGGACAGACTGCAGTCATCCCATACACGATCCAGTCTGGTCGGATCCAACCAGATCTGTCCGCTGGTCTCAAGGCCAAATCGCACCGTGTATGAGGGCCCTTACAACCTGAAGCACAGCTAGTATATATCCCTGCCTACCGTTTACTGCACGGCCAACGCCAACAAGCTGATCGTCTCATTCAGGAAATGTTGGAGTCCGATGTCATCGAACACATTGACAGTCCGTGGAACAGTCCTCTATTCCTCGTTCCAAAGAAAGGTGGTGAATTACAACCAGTCTTAGATTATAGACGCATAAATGCGCTGACTGTCCCGGACAGATTCCC
Organism: Birgus latro; assembly: GCA_018397915.1. Lineage (NCBI taxonomy): Eukaryota > Metazoa > Arthropoda > Malacostraca > Decapoda > Coenobitidae > Birgus > Birgus latro. Next base: position 36,270 of record JAGKTI010004577.1, read on the forward strand.
AGTTCCTGTACTCACTGATTTGTTGGAATCCTTAGGAGAAAACAATTGTGTAAAGATCTTTTGAGTGGTTCTTGGCAAGTAGAAATGGAGAAATAATCTCGTCCAATCACTGCTTTCAGCACCTCATCTGGTCATTACCAATTCCGTAGACTCCCATTTGGTTTGAGAAATGCACCATCGGCATTCATGCAGCTAATTCATACAGTTTTCGCCAGCATGATAGGTCACTCAGTCTTTGCTTATCTAGACGATGTCATAATCACAAGTCACTATGTAGAGGAACACTTAGAGAAATTGGCTGAGGTATTCACTAGGTTCAAACAAGCTGGGCTTAAAATTACATTGTCAAAATATCATTTTTTACATAAGAGGCTACAGTTCCTAGGACATGTTGTTGATGCTAATGGAATTCATACATCAGATGACAAGGTATGTGTCGTAACAAAGTTCCCTACTCCCACCAACACAGATGCAGTACGCAGTTTTCTCACTCTTAATGGGTACTATTGTCAATACATTAAAGGGTACACTTATAATGTATGCTTAAATGTCAGGACCAGCTAGCCTAGCCCTGGGCTCCTATGCTCCTCACTGGGCAATGTAGTATTGGATAATGAATGATGATGAATGAATCATGGTAGCAGTCTGAAAGTAAAACATTATTACTGTACACTTATTTATTAACAGATGTCTTTTTTTTTAAATAATCTATCTATCTATTGCCAGACGCCTCAATCCCGAACGGGGTGGCCACAAACAAATCGCCTCTATGTCACTCTGTCCCCTGCCATTTCACTACCACGCTCCCAACTCACACCCCACTCTCTCATGTACCTCTCCACTCCATCCCTCCATCTCATCCTCGGCCTCCCCCTCCCTCTCGCCCCCTCCACCTCACTCACATACACTCTCCTCGTCAATCTTCCACTCTCCATCCTCTCCACATGCCCAGACCACCTTAACGTGTTTCTCCTAACGCTTCCCATCACGTCCTCAACCACACCACAACGCTCCTTCACTTCCTCATTTGTTAGTCTGTCTCTCCATGTGACTCCACATGCTCCTCTCAAATAACTCATTTCCACTGCTCTCACTCTTGACTTCTGTCCTTCCAACAGGGTCCAAGCTTCACTTCCATATGTCAGAGTTGATATCACAATACTGTCATGTAACAACTTTTTCACTTCCATGCTCACCTCCCTGTTTCTTATCACTGCTTTCAACGAACCAGCAACCTTCCTTCCCTGCTGTACCCTTTCGAGCACTTCACCCTCCAGACTACCATCCTTACTCATCACACTGCCCAAGTACTTAAATTCACTCACATTCTCCATTTCCTTCCCATCCAATCTCACTGTACACTCACTGGCTTCACTTCTCTCGAAGACCATCACTTTACTCTTCCCCACATTCACCTTTAGATTCCGTTTCTTACACACTCTCCCAAACTCATCTACCAAGCCTTGCAGCTCCCCTTCGTCTTCACTCAACAACACAGTATCATCTGCAAACAACAGTACAGGTAGTTTCCAAACACTGCCCTCTCTCACTAGGGCCGCTCCAACATCCACTGCCCGACCTTGTATCTCTTTTATAACCCCATCCATATACAGATTGAACAACCATGGAGACATGACACATCCTTGTTTCAATCCAACCTTCAAATGGAAAGATTCACTCACTTTGCCATCCACACGCACTGCAGCCATAGCACCCTCATACATACTCTTCACTGCCTTCAACAACATCCCATCCACTCCATATATTCTTAATACCTTCCACAAACCTTGTCTATCCACCCTGTCATATGCTTTCTCCAGATCCATGAAGGCTGCATACAACTTCTTGCCCTTCTCTAGAAACTTTTCCACTAAGGATCTAAGAATGAATATCTGGTCTACACAACCTCTTCCCTTCCTAAAACCTCCTTGTTCTTCTCCAACTAATTCCTCAGTAATTTCCCTAACTCTGTCAATAAGTATCCTACCATATATTTTTCCTATTACACTGAGAAGGCAAATGCCCCTATGATTACCACACACTGCTTTTTCCCCTTTTCCTTTGTACAGAGGAATAATTATACCTGACTTCCAATCCTCCGGGACTCTACCCTCCTCCCAAGCCAATCTGCACACCTTCCACATCCATTCTATTACTATCTCTCCCCCATGCTTCAGCATTTCACCACACACTCCATCAATTCCTGGGGCTTTCCCCATTTTAACTTTCTTCATTGCTTCCACCACTTCCATCCTGGTGATTTCTTCCTCTCTTCTCACAACCCTCCTTCTCCCTGCCATTCCCCAGCCACTTATACTTGCATTACTTTCATTCTCTATGTTCAACAGTTCATTAAAGTGTTCTCTCCATCTGTTTACTTTTTCTCCCTTCTCCACTAGTAATCTACCACTTTTATCTTTCAAACCCCCACTGACTTCGTTGGCACCCTGTCTAGCTCTCTTTACCTCCTTCCAGAACATTTTCTTACATTCCCTCCACTTTGCACTCAAATTCCTTCCAAATTCCTCATCCACTCTCTTCTTACTCTCTCTTACTAATCTTTTCACCTCTCTCCTCCTCACTACATATAACTCTGTCGTCTGTCTTTCAGCTTCTTCGTCGCCCCTGTTCCTCATCCACTCATTATATGCTTTCTTCTTTTGTGCCACAGCCTCTCTCACTTCTTCAGTCCACCATGCTGTTCCCTGAACCCCCTTTCATCTTCTCTTCACCCCACACACCACCTCACATGCTGCACAGATTTCTTCTGTGAATACCTTGCACACACCCTCCACGTCCCCCATCTGCTCCAATCTATATTTACCCAATCGCTCCTCCACTTCCCTTNTTTTCCTATTACACTGAGAAGGCAAATGCCCCTATGATTACCACACACTGCTTTTTCCCCTTTTCCTTTGTACAGAGGAATAATTATACCTGACTTCCAATCCTCCGGGACTCTACCCTCCTCCCAAGCCAATCTGCACACCTTCCACATCCATTCTATTACTATCTCTCCCCCATGCTTCAGCATTTCACCACACACTCCATCAATTCGTGGGGCTTTCCCCATTTTAACTTTCTTCATTGCTTCCACCACTTCATCCTGGTGATTTCTTCCTCTCTTCTCACAACCCTCCTTCTCCCTGCCATTCCCCAGCCACTTATACTTGCATTACTTTCATTCTCTATGTTCAACAGTTCATTAAAGTGTTCTCTCCATCTGTTTACTTTTTCTCCCTTCTCCACTAGTAATCTACCATTTTTATCTTTCACACCCCCACTGACTTCGTTGGCACCCTGTCTAGCTCTCTTTACCTCCTTCCAGAACATTTTCTTACATTCCCTCCACTTTGCACTCAAATTCCTTCCAAATTCCTCATCCACTCTCTTCTTACTCTCTCTTACTAATCTTTTCACCTCTCTCCTCCTCACTACATATAACTCTCTCGTCCGTCTCTCAGCTTCTTCGTCGCCCCTGTTCCTCATCCACTCATTATATGCTTTCTTCTTTTGTGCCACAGCCTCTCTCACCTCTTCAGTCCACCATGCTGTTCCCTGAACCCCCTTTCGTCTTCTCTTCACCCCACACACCACCTCACATGCTGCACAGATTTCTTCTGTGAATACCTTGCACACACCCTCCACGTCCCCCATCTGCTCCAATCTATATTTACCCAATCGCTCCTCCACTTCCCTTCTATATTCAGCCTTTATTCCATCCTCTTGTAACTTTTCTACCCTCCTTGTAAAACATACTTCCTCCTGTCTTTCCCTTCTCCTCTTCCTCCATCTTGTTTGGATTCTGATTCTGGCCACCACCAAGTGGTGGTCAGAAAGTCCACTCCCCCAACCTCTATATACTCTTGCATCCATTATACATCATCTCATCTTTTCATCCACACACACATAGTCAATCATTGCCTTCCGTTCATTCATTCCCCCGTCCTCTCTTCTCACCACTCGCCATTTATACTTATGGATCATTTTGTGCCTGAAGAGGGTATTAGCTACCACCAACCCCCTTCCAGCACAAATGTCCACTAAAGCACTGCCATTCTCATCCATCTCTGCAGGCACACCCCACTCACCAACCACTCCATCCACCTTCTCATTCCCTACTTTTCCATTCATATCTCCAATCAGAAACACTCTCTCATTCCTTTCAAACTTTTCCAAGCAGGCTTCCAGATTTGTCCAAAACTCTTCTCTCACTCTACTTACACGATCTTGCGTTGGCGCATACACGCACACAATTGCCCACATTTGTAGTCCAACTTTCACTCTTACCCACACAATCCTTGACCCAACTGATCCATACTTTCTTACATTCTCCTTCCACCTGTTGCTCACAACAATACACACTCCCTCTTTCGCCCTCTCATTCTCACCCACTCCCGCGCATATACCCCATCCATATTCCCATTCTCTCACACTCTCACCGCGCCATTTAGTTTCAGTTATTCCACATATATCCACTTTCGCACTCTCAAGCACCTGTACAGTCTCTCTCTCCTTCACCTCATCATTCATACCCCTCACATTCCAGGTCGCAATCTTTATCTCGTCCTTTGTCCGTTCCTTTGTTGTCAGCTTTTGCTCAGTCCTGGACCGAGGCTTCCTGTTTGAATTTTTAGTTAGTTGTTTTTACGGGGTGGGGCACTAACCCACCACCAACCCTTTTAGTCGCCTCTTACGACAAGCAGGGATACTGGGGGAGAATTCTTGAAAAAACCCCTACCCCCAGGGGTCAAATAATAATAATAATAATAATAATAATAATAATAATAATAATAATAATAATACTTATCTCCCTCACTTGATATAGTGCTGCTCTCGGGTGACTGCCCTTTCCTCTCCTTCTTCCTCCCTTATCTTTCTTTCCTTCATTCTTTCCTCTTCCTTCTGTCTGCGGGTGACTCTACCCTGGGTGACAGGCCAATTGGTTTTCTGTACACCAGGAAACCGTTTACTCTGCTGGATGGTAACCATATAACCAAATTATGGTGCCTGGTGGTTTAGTGGGTAATTAAGGTGCTTCAGTTGGATTGAGCCTGGGCAGGTTTATATCCAAGGGGTGGTTGAGGTTTATTGCTCACATAATGCCACTCAGGGATGAATGAGGCTGGTCACTTTCATCTTAAATGTCAGGACTAACTTGCCTAGTCCCGGGCTTCCACACTTCTCATGGGGCAGCGTAGGTTTGGATGATGAATGAATGAAAAAAAAATAATACTTATTCTTTACTTGCAGCTTGAATGCAGACACAGTTGTGGTGTCAGACAGAGGAGGGGGAGGAGGAGAAGAGGGAGGAGGAAGGGAGGAAGATAAAACTACATTGAAAGACACAATCAAACAAGAGCCATTTGGTTATGAAACTGAGGCAAAAGAAGAAATCAAAGCAGAGCTTATCAGTCATGAAACAAAGGCAAAAGATGAGATCAAACAAGAGTCTGTGTTACCAGAGTGCACAAGCAGGACAATAAGTGACTGCAATGTAGAAATAAGCAGCATAAAAATAGAAAAGGGAGATGTTTTTGTAGAGCCCATGGAAGTGGATGAGGTGGAGGTTGAAGGTGCCAGCAGTGATCCTTGCTTATCAGTTAGTGCCGAGGAGAGGAGAGCAGTGGCGTACCGGATATCCAACCCTTCCGACCCCAGTTCCCACCCAGGCCAAGGGATTGACACCCCTAGCTCTGCCAGCCGGGATTCCGTAGACTCCTCAGGTACCCACTCTCAAGATGGCCTCCTTACCAGCTCAAGCTTACAGTCCCCAGCAGTACCTCCTAATTCACTCCCTGGGGCACTCGAGAGCACTGGTGGCCATCAAAACCATCAACCTCAGGGTAATCTGTTGACAATCTCAGGTACAGAGGGTCACCTGCATGTACACCTAGACAATAACCCAGCCTCTAGTGCTTTAGACGGGAACCCAGCCTACAATACTTTTAATTACTGGCGCACCCCCATCATGCCTGTGGAACTGCCAATACCCAAGATAGAGGTAGATATAGACATAGCTGGTCAGACTACTAATGTTTCTGTCAAAGCGAAAGTACAAGAGCGAGAAGAGACATACCAGAGTCAAGTGAACCTGACCGTGGCCACTGACGTCCCTGCCTCGCCCAGCATCACCCTGGGATCACCGGCACCTCCCAGAAATAAAACGGAGCCGGTCTCGTCTCACAACACTATTGAGGTAAATGTTCAGATTTTGCAGTGCTGTTAATACCATCAGTTCATTAACATGCTATATATTTTATTCTTCCCACCACCAGACTAGTCTTCTAGTTAAGAACCTTTATTAGTGAAGGTCATGATGAATGCCATATCCTTATGTAATGGATGTATGAATCATGATAAATTATTCAAGTTTTACAGTAAACTGTCCTTTTATAGAACTGGATGGCAGTTATACCTTTCCATCATCAGATTTTAAAATGTGTTCTTGTCATTTGAATCATTCAGCATTACAACTGATTTACTTCTTTTACCAAGGCAGATGGGGAATAGCAGTAGTATTCATTTTTATTCTAATCCTTATGTAGAACTACATGGCACACTTAGTACAGTTTTTTTTTCAGTAGCTTTTAGAATACTTTTTAGTTATTTGTACCATTCATCACTACAGCTAATGGTCATACTGTGGGTGGCTTAGGAGGCTTTGGAGCAAGCACCTTCTCCTGAGCAATTTATATATTACACCTAACATTTTCTTATGCTTTTTATATTAAGATGTTGACATGGTTTGAATTGGTTACATGTAAGAGAATACCAAGGTGTAATATGCAGAATAAATTGCTAAAGAAGTCATATTATGTAATCCCCAAAGCCACTTAGAGTAACCCTGATTCATTTGTCGTGCAGGAGGACTTGGAGGCATTAGCAGCATCCCTACAGTGTGTGTCAACAGAGGAGGAGGAAAAGGAGGAGAAGAGGGAGGAAGCAAGCCAGACCACCATTGAAGGAGGAGGACAAGCAAAGAGTGACAGGGATGTAAGTTCAGAAAGACTTTAATAACTCCTTGACTCTACGTGCCTCTTTATTTAATTAGACTCACATTGGTTGTTTGACTTGACTTAGGGTGGGCTGATGATGGGGTTAATGAAATCCATATCTAATCCTTCCTGTTCAAAAAGTCTCCTGGAAACTGAGTTATATTGGGACATAGTAAAAATTGAATTAAAAGTTCCCCTGCAAGTAAAAGGAATAAACCAGTGAATAATTATTTTATATATATATATAAAATAATTATTCATTGATTTATTCCTTTTACTATATATATATATTTGTGGAAGGTGAGGGCGCTTATGATCCGCTCACTCGATGTAGTGCTGCTCTCGGGTGTCTGCCCTTTCCTCTCCTCCCTCCATTCCTTCCTTCCTCTTCTGTCTTTCTTTACTTCATTCTTTCCTCGTCCTTCTGCCTACAGGTGACTTTACACTCCCTCTATTGTCTTTATTTCCTTCATTCTTTCCTCATCCTTCTGGCTATGGGTGACTGTACACTGAGTGACAAGCCTAATGGTTTCCTGTACACCAGGAAACCATTTAGTATGGTGGATGTAACCATATAACCAAATTATGGTGCCTGGTGGTTTAGTGGGTAATTACAATGCTCCAATCAGATTGAGTCAGTGAAGGTTTATATCCAAGGGGTGGTTGGGGTTATTGCTCACATAATGCCACTCAGGGATGAATGAGGCTGGTCACTCATCTTAAATGTCAGGACCAAATTGCACAGCCCCGGGCTTCTACACCCCTTATGGGGCAACATAGGAATTGGATCATTTCGTTTAGTTTTTCAAGGATCCAACATGCTTGCATGTGTCGGCCTTGGTCACCTAATGGCAACTCTCCATGCTGCTTGATCTCTGGCAGCCTCCCTGTTCATTCCCTTAACCCTTAAGTTACACTTAATGACCTTGTCCCATGTCTTTCTCGGTCTACCCCTCCCAACCCCTCCCCCAATATTAACACTTCTCACCCCCTGTACCCAATTATCATCCCCCATCCTCTCCACATGTCCAAACCACCTCAGCCTACCTCTCCTCATCACAACACCAATACACTCCAGTCCCATCCTACCTCTCAACTCTTCCATCGTAAACCCAGCCCCCCCAGGCCTTGCACGCAGGGACGCACTGCACATCCACCTAATCATTGTCATTTCTGTACGTTTAAACCTGCGAATATCCTCTTCCTTTACTGCCCAGGTCTCACTACCATATAGCATCACACTCCTAACACATGCTGCATACAAAGACCCCTTAGCACGTAAGGAGAGTCCTCTCAATGTCAGGAGAGGCAACAGCTCCCTGAACTTCTTCCAACCACTTCTCACCCTAGCAACCGAGCTAACTCCAGCCCCACCTCCGACACATAACATGTCTCCCAAATAACAAAACTCCTCCACACACTCAAGAGACTCACCAGCAAGTTCAACCCTCTCACGCCTAACAGTCTCCACCTGCTCTCCCCGACATGCCGCACACATGAAATCAGCATTATCTCGCAGTCTACCTCTAATACCACTACATCTCTTGTGCACCTATTTATCACAAACAATACACAAGATGGAATTACTTCCCACACCCTTGTGGCAAACTGCACATGGCCACTCTCCCTCTCCTCTGATTGTACCACCACCAACCCTAGATTTCATCACTTTTGTTTTATCTGCATTTACCTTTAAGCCCTTGTGCCCCATACCATCTCTCCACTTCTTAAATCTTTCCTCCGTCTCCTTTTCATTCTCTGCAATCAACACTAAATCATCAGCATACAACATCTCCCATGGGAGTCCATCTCTGAAGTCACGTGAGAGGGTTTCAAGCAACATGATAAACAACAAGGGACTCAAAACGGACCCCTGATGCACACCAACATTCACGGAAAACTCATCACTCAAAACTCCATTCACTCTTACCTGGGTGCGAGCACCCACGTACATGGCCATAACCACCCTAACCAGCCACTCTTCCAACCCAAGCTTTCTCATTCCCCACTTCACCACCTCTCTAGGGACTCTGTCAAAGGCCTTTTCTAGATCAACAAAAACAAATTACAATTCCCTTTTCTTTCCAATATATTTTTCCTGAAGCTGTCGAACAATGAATATGGCATCAGTGGTCTCCCTGCCTGGCATAAACCAAAACTGCTTCTCATCAATATTCACTCTTTCTCTAATCATACCTTCTAGAACTCTCTCCATTACTTTCATTATCTGATCTAAGAGCTTTATACCTCTGTAATTTCCCCTTTCCAGGGCATCACCCTTCCCTTTGTACACATTTACAATTACACTTCAGCCAATCATCTGGGACAACACACTCATATATAATCATATTTATCAGGTCAGTGACTAACCTTACCCCAGTATCTCCTGAGGCCTTCAACATTTCAGCAGTCAACCCAGACACACCTGCCGCCTTCCCCACCCACATCCTACCTATTGCCTGACTCACAGTAGCAGCGTCAATCAAAGGCTAAGGGCCAAACACTGGATCTGCTGGCTCCAAACCTTCTCTATCCCGATCAAACTCCTCATTCAACAACCGGCTATAATGCTCTCTCCATGCATCATTAATATCCCCACTGTTCACCACTACCCTTCCTTCATCATTCTTCACTCACTGCTCACCTACAATGTCCCGATTATCCCTCTTCACCTGATTTGCCACCCTAAAAATCATATTTTTCATTTCTCCATGATTTAGATTATCAAGTAAAAGTCTCTGTGACTCAGACTTCGCCCTGTATACCTCTCTTCTAGCCCTGCGCTTGGCAGCCTAGTACTCCTCCCTGTTACCACCCTTCTTCCATTCCCGGAAAAGCCTTCTTTTCTCCTTAACTGCGGCTTCTACACCCTCATCCCACCACCAAGTTACTTTCAGTCGTATTCTTAAAAATAATCCCACCCCTAAACTTTCCCTTCCTGTCCAAGGAGTTATGATTTCCATTGGTATTCATAGAAATTCTCTTGGAAGGGAAGGGAAAATGTTCAGGTTGGTAGCCCTGTCAAGCTAAAATGATCCATTCTGCTGATATTTGTTATGGTGGAGCTTTAGAATTCTAAACTAATACATCAAAACACACAAATCTCATGCTGGATAATGATAACACAACACATTTGAGATGTGGGAGGTCGCCAACACCCATACTGTTGGTTTGTATTGAGTCATAAACACCATTCTGGCCAACACCGCAGCAGTGTTCACTCCTGAAGACAATATTTTGATAATAAATTATATTCGTGGAATATTATTATCCTATTCGTAAGTGTAAGAATCACTTGTAAACGTCCGTCTCACGTACTCGCATGGCGGCGCTTACTTGTTTTTTCCAGCTGGAAGACATGAGCCGAACCACTTGTGTCCTTGATGGCAAATTTTCCTTTTCCAGGCAAATTAACAATCAAAATACTTCTTAAAAAAAAGAAATTTGGTGTGACCCTGGCCATAATGTACAAGATTTGCCAGTGTCAGATCATATAATGCTGGATGAATATCGGAGGTAGTACGTCGTCTGCTTTGTTTATGTCTGGCTAAACAGCTCAATCGACATGGGTAACACTTTTAAAGATAGAAATATCACTAAAAAAAACAGCATATCGTTGTAAATCGTATTAATAATATTGTACAGCACCTTTCATTGATATTTTAAAAGTATTTAAGACAATATACTACAAAAGAATGCACAAAAATTGCAAAGGAATTGTTGAAGAGACGGGTCAAGTGATTCCGTCAAGTTCCTGTAATTTCGGCTGGTAGATGGGAAAACTTTTCCCTTCGATCAGCTTGGAAGGAGAGGAATTTTTTTAAGAATACCAATTCAGAGAATGATGCCCTTCCCATGCCTCTATAAGGGAAGGGAAAGTTTAAGAATACGGCTGTTTATGTCTTGGTGGGCCTCTTGTCAAACCGCATTTTTTTTTTTTCTTTTAATGCAAGGAGGAAGGAACCAAAGGCCAGGGCCCACATACTGTTCCTTCTAAGAAAAAGTAAAAACAATACAAAAGAGAGCCAAATTCAAGATCCATTCATTTCGAGATGCCTGGACACACTGCATTTGAAAGACTGGAGATCGTAGGAAGTAGGGAATACAGACAGAGGGAGACAGTTCCAGAGTTGACCAGTTGCATAAATGAAGGACTAGGAGTAACGGTTAACTCTTGCATTAGAGAGTTGGACAGAAAAGGGATGAGAGTTTGTTGCTAGACGGGTACTACGTGCCTGTCGTAGAGGTGGAGGGATGCAAGCAGACAGTTCAGAGGAACAGTGACCATTGAAGTAGTGATAGAAGAGAGATAAAGAAGCAACAGTGCGGTGAAGAGACAAAGGTTGAAGGGAGCCAGTAAGAGGAGGAGAGTTAATGAGACGAAAAGCCTTTGACTCCACCCTATTGTGAAGAGCTGCATGTGGGGAGCCTCCCCACACATGAAAGTTGTACTCCATACACGGGCGAATAAAACCCATGTACAGGGTCAACAACTGTGCAGGGGTAAAGAAAGTTCAGAGTCGGCTTAGCACACCTAATCTCTTGGAAGCAGATTTCACAAGAGATGTAATATGTTCTTTCCAAGACAAATCCCGAGAGAATGAAACCCCAAGCATGTTCAAGGATGATGCAGGACTGAGCTGGACATTATTAAACATTAGTAGGTAATCCTGAGGAAGATTTTGTTAGGGTTGATAAGTGTAAGAACTGAGTTTTTGATGCATTAAAAATAACAAGATTATTTTTACCCCAATCAGAGATACGAGCCAAGTCAGACATTAGGTGTGCCGTAGCCTCATCCCTTGTTTGCTGAAGTAACTGCTGAGATGGACGTTGCGGAAATCGAATGGAAAGGTGAAGGGTGGAATCATCAGCATATAAGTGGATAGGGTTAGATGTACAGCTTAGAAGGTCATTGATGAATAAAAGGAAGAGAGTTGGTGATAGGACAGAGCCCTGAGGAACACCACTGTTGATAGGTCTAGGAGAAGAAAAATGGCCATCTACAACAGCAGCTATAGAACGACCAGAAAGGAAGCTAGAGATGAAGACACAGATAGAAGGATAGAAACCGTAGGAGGGCAGTTTGGAAATCAAAGATTTATGCCAGACTCGATCGAAAGCCTTTGAGATGTCAAGTGCAATGGCAAAGCTTTCGCCAAAGTCCCGAAAGGAGGATGACCAGGAGTCTGAAAGGTAGGAGAGAAGATCGCCAGTGGAGCGTCCCTGACGGAACCCATACTGACGATCCAAAAGAAGGTTGTGACAGGAAAGATGCTTTAAAATTTTTCTGTTAAGAACTGATTCGAAAACTTTTGAGACACAGGATGTTAAAGCAATTGGACGATAGTTAGAGGGTTGGGAATGGTCACCCTTCTTTGGGACTGGCTGAATGAGAGCAAACTTCCAGCAAGAAGGAAAGGTACAAGTTGAGAGACAAAGGTGAAAGAGTTTACCTAGGCAGGGTGTAAGCACAGAAGCACAGTTTTTGAGGACAACAGGAGGGACTCCATCAGGCCCATATGCCTTGTTAATATTGAGGCCAGTGATGGCAGAAAATACATCAGCTGAAGAAATTTTAATGCCAGTCATGAGGAAGTCTGAGGGAGGAAGTGATGGAGGAACAGCACCTGAATCGTCTAAGGTAGAATTGGAGGAGAAAGTCTGAGCAAAGAGATCTCCTTTATCAGTAGAAGAAATAGCTACAGAGCCATCAGAGTAGAAAAGAGGAGGGAAGGATGATGAGGTAAAGTTGTTAGAAAGGTTTTTGGCAAGGTGCCAAAAGGAGCGAGAAGAATTTGAGTTGGAGAGTTGGGAACATTTAGCACAGATGAAATTATCTTTAACAGAGCGAAGAACAGACTTAGCACGATTCCGGGCAGAAATATAAAAGGAATGTATGCTTCCATGCCCTAGAGCATAACCTCCGTAATGCTTAGGGCACACTCAGACGGCTCCCGGCCATGGAAGCAATAATCATTCCAAGGAAAATCAAAGAAGTACTGCCTGAGGGCCTTCCAATCTGCAGCTCCAAAGTGCCACAGGCGGCGTTTCTTTGGAGGATCCACAGGCTGTACCAGAGCAATAGGACAGGTTAAGGTAATAAGGTTATGATCAGAGGAGCCCAACGGAGAGAAAAGATTAACAGTGTAAGCAGAAGGATTAGTTGTTAGGAAAAGGTCAAGTATGTTGGAACTCTCTCCAAGGCGGTCAGGGACACAGGTAGGGTGCTGTACAAGCTGCTCTAGGTCATTAAGGATAGAAAAGATGTAGGCTTGTTCACCAGGTGGATCAGTGAAAGGAGAGGAGAGCCAAAGGTGGTGGTGAACATTGAAATCTCCTAGAATGGAGATTTCAGAGAAAGGAGAAATGGATAGAATGTGTTCCATCGTAGAAGTAAGATAGTCAAAGAATTTTTGATAGTCAGTAGAATT
>JAGKTI010004578.1:0-23115 GCA_018397915.1 Birgus latro
CACACACACACACACACACACACACACACACACACAAACGAAAAAATATACGGAAGTTCTGGATTCAACCGTATAAGCTACAGTGTCAGTGGAATACAATATTGTTTTCAGAGTGATGGTTAAATCCCAGCCTGTAACCTTGATATCAGACCATTTTAATCCAAACGAAAATTATCGGCTGCTATTCGCAAGAGTGTAATTTAAACCTGTGACATTACTGTTTATATCCAACCAGTTTAATCTAGAGCTTCATGGCAAACACACTGAATCTCCGTCTGCCGTAAAATGTCGGACCATGAAAACTGTACAAACGTATTTATTTCGTTAACAACGTTGATGAACTGAACGTTAGAATAAGCATATGTTAAAGCCACAGAAAAATAAATGATAAGTCACCCAGCCGTAGAATAAGGTGTGATTTAACTACATGATATCAAACTGAGTGTGAAATTTCTTCTAGTCTGCTCACGCTTACCAAAATTTTATCAAGACAACAGCCTGATACTGATTAACTTGATTTTTTCTTTTCCATTTTTTTTTTTGGTTGAATAGAATCAATAACTGATCGATATCATAAGAAACATATGCTTGATTTGTTTGAAGTATACAGTTACTTCCTACATCTTGTACATTGCTTGTTTTGATGAGAGGCATACTTTTATCCCAAGTTTTTATTAGTGATCTATGTTCCACCATGTAAATAACCTCCCTCAGTCGTAAAGGATCACTCTATGGTTTGGTCATATCCCATACTCTGCCGTGCACTATCACAGTCTGGTACCAGCCTTTCCAGTTCTACTGTAGCCTAACTGATATCCTTCCCTGTCCACAGTATCATACATTCCCCTCCACCAGCATCATACCATCACTTCTCTGCAGTCTATCTGGAGGACTGGTGGAATGGGATGGCGACCTTGGATGGGGGAAATCTCAGAGACAATGAAGGGCAGCGAATAGAGAAAGAGGGTGGGGAGGGGGGGAGACAAATGGGACGGAAGGGGAGAGAGGAAGTGTACGATAATATTTCTCCTTCATAGTTGTTTTTGGTTTTGCTCCTGGTTCCAGCGTCGAAAACGTTATGAGCAACAAGTATTCATTTGTTCGATAGAATGAGCAAAGCGCTGCCAGTTGTGACGTGCAGAATGTCATTCAGACATTGTGCAAAAGGCTTCAAGCTCCTGCAGTAAGTTGCGTGGTGTGATGTCCAAATGGAGTCAGAATAAAAAAAAAAAAAGATGAAGTAGCTGCTCTTGTGTATATAACAGGGTTTTGGCAATTAGTGGATCAAATTTTCTGGATAAACTTTCACTGAAGAATGTGCAGTGTATGTATAAATGTATATGTATATATGTATGTTTGTAAGGAAAATATGATGGTGAAAATTATTTGTGTATATACACTATGTGTAAAGAAAAATTTAGTACAATTTTAAGATAATTTCACTACATATATACACACACACACATACCTTGCGCGTTGCCTCCTGATGCAGCACTATTCTTCAAAGTCAGCAACAAACAAATGAAATGGATTAAATAGCAGGATAAACATGAAGCTTGGCTGGAGGAGGGCGCCATTTATCAAGCGGTCTCCTGGGCCCACTTTACTCGCAGCCTCACATTTTTGACGCCGCCATTCCCTCCATCACGCCGCCCAACACACCCACTGTAGCTGGGCTCGGGGGGCTGCAGTGCAATTTAAGCTTTAGTTTTTATACGGGATGATAAGTGGAAAAGCGCTGGCCAGGTCAACATGCTGTGTTTCGGGAGCCTCAGTGCGGGATAATGCTACACCAACCTGATGCATTTCTCGTAATTAGCTCGTGTGCTATACCCGCCATTATCGGATTATAGCTAGGTATTAGGTGCCCATACTAGGGTACCAATCGCGGTCGAGCGAGAGGAACTGCTCAAATCGCGTAACTTCTAGTGAAAATTACGTTAAGCACAAATGCCATTCAGATTCACCGTGTCCACTTTAGTTCTCATTCCTTTAGCTGATGTGCTTTTCCTTTTGTTGTCTGCCTTCTGCAAAAATCAGACAAACGCGTCCCGATTGTTAGAAGCACAGATCTCTCATGCCCGCTTTTTGCGTATGACAACAGCCAAACCAAACATCACCAAACAAAATCGGTAACAAACAATCTCTCGTAAAATCGTTATTGTTGAACCGATTTTTATTTTTTGAAAGCCATCTCGCATGTTTTAAGGATGGCCAGTAAAATGGAGCACTTTAAAATTATCCCAGCATCTATTAGCTCAAAGCTATTACAATTTTCGGAATATTTTTGGCAGTTATAATTAAAATTTTGGTGATTTTTGAGAAAGTACTTTTTTTGATCATGATATTACATGAGGATTTTACCAAGGTATAAGTAATAACTGTAAGTTAGCTTTTTCCAAAAAAAATTGTCTGATATAATAGGCTGCCCTAAATTAAATCCCCACCCACTCAGTGGCCTAGGGAGCAAACATTGACTCCGAGCTGCAAACGTTGACTGCGAGTAAGTGTTCTCCCTCGCTCGCTTCACTCGCTCTCTCGAACAATAACTTTAAATGCAAAAAATAATGAAACATGTTTAGGAATACTACATAGATGCTGGACTATAAAGTTTTTAGTTAGAGAAATGAGCATTTGGGGTATCGTTTAAATAAAGCACCTTCTGGGTTTCCCTAAAGTGAAGGACCGTTTGATTTTGGTAAAGTGAAGCACCATTTGAGGTTTTCAAACAGTGAAACATCATTTAGAGTCGTTACAGTGAAGCATCATTTGGGGTTTCCCTACAGTCAACCACCATTTGAGGTTTCGTGGTTTCTTAACTGTACAGTGGTCCAGTAAAATTTCGAGGACTAATATAATCTACTCGTGTTTTATTTTCATTTCATTTTTGGACTTATACTAACCTCTACATTACAAGAACTTTTTCCAGGCTGAAAATAAATCTAGAGAGGTAAGAATACCAATACAGTATAATGCCGGCATTGCCACAAAGGGGTCTGCACCTCATTACTGCCATGCCGGAAGGAGAGAGGTCCTCTATGCTTAAAATGAAAAGAAATATTATTCACTAATTCTTGCATTTTGCTTGCCGCGACACCATATGCTTATTGAGCAAAGAAAGAGTTGATCAATTTGCTAGAATTAATTGGTGTTATCAAGGCGCTGATCGCCTCACTGAGCGTGTATATAGCAATATGCATTACACAATGGAGTTCTAAATTACCACGAAAAATTAACTGAAAATTCAGTGAACTTTTTTAATAGAGCGAAGTGTATTGCTCTTGTTAGGGGTTCCCAACTGTCAAGGATGGGGATCGGGATGGGGAAGAATATCAAATAAATGGATGAATGTCTATTATGCTCGTATCTGAATGATTTGACCACATTTTAAAGCTTTCTTGCCGTGGCTGGCAATAACAACGTATATCACCTTTCAAATGGCAGTAGTAATAGTAGTAGTAGTAATAATAGTAGTAGTAAAAATTAATAATAATAATAATAATAATAATAAGAATAATAAGAGCCTAATGCGTTATTTACATTAAGTTTCTATTGACCTGACACTACCTCATTTATAAAGCCTATTGACAGTCTCCTTTTTCATGTACTGTACACTCCCCCGACCCCACCTTGATGCTCGTGGAAGGTGAGGGTACAGTCTTCCGTGGCAACAGTGTCGACAAGGGGGGTATGGGGTGTGGAAGGGTAGGCAATGGGGTAGGGCTGGAGGTTGTGAGTTACCACGTATTATTTATGTATTGGTAGCTGTAAAATAAATCAGTTCTGTTCAATACTGCGTGGACACTACCGGTATCTAAACTTAGCCTTCTCAGTCCCCCACTGCAGCCTTTGTATCCCTTGCTCCTACAGCCACATTACTGTAGAGAAAGACAAGTAATTTTACACAAGCTGATGAGAGATGCTGCAGTTTGAATCTCGAACCTCACTCTCTAAACCTGTGAAACTCAGTGTGTTAAGCTAGATACTCTTTTTAGTAATACTTATGGAATAAACAGAAAGTAATTGCTCAGACCTAGACAATATACAAATTATATTAAGTGTCAAGTAAATTAGAAGGACTGTAAATATATATATAACTACATCGTGCTCAAAGAACCTGTTAGTGTAAAAACAGTTTTGTAGCAGACCCTTGCGGACCTGCGACTTGATAACGGTGGATACGTAACATGAATAAGGCGTCACTAATGAAACAGTCACGAAGACGGAAATAAAACGTTGGTGTTGCTCTGGTGTTAATGGAACATTTTACTTTTCTTTCTTTTATTTTAATTTACGATACTTGTCCTGTATCAACTTAACTCAGTACTGTGATTACAATTGTAGGCCTTTGACTAACAATGAATATTTTATGTAAAAGTTGTCCCAACTCAGCACAGATGCGTAGATACAGCTACAGATACATTTGGAAATTATTGCTCCTAAACAAGTCAGAAATGCTTCACAGGTTCGGAGTGTGAAACTCGAAATTATAAGCCACCGCTCCTCTCATCAGCCTGTGTCAAACTATTCTCTCTCTCTCTCTACCAGTGTGGCTGTAGGAGCATGGGAAAAGAAGGCTGCAGTGCAGGACTGAAGAGGTTAGGTTTAGGTACCTGTGGAGTCCACGGGGTGCTGAACAGAACTGACTTATTTTAGAGCTATAAATACATAAAAGTACGTGGCAACTACCTCCAGTACCAACAACCCTCCCCCCCCCCCCCACACACGGACAACCCATACCCTTATATATATATGGAGCCTCTGTAGTACAATGGCAGTATGTGCGTCTCGCACGCTCGTGGGCACGGGTTTGCCTCCCGCCAAAGTTGTAAAAACTTTGAGAAACGTTCACCAAGCCACTGACCACTTTGGCGGACACAAGGGGTGCTATGGTTGAACCAGTGTCGTATACTAGTATGCTTGCAACCAATCGGCTTAAGGTGGGCCAATTACACTTGGTTCACAGACTACACACACATCCAAAGCCACTACAACACAACAATTACACTCACAAGCATTTCTCACCCTACATACAGTCTCTACCAGACAGCCTAAGCCACTGGGTAGAGATACATGGCTGTATCGTCTCTGCTTCGGTAGGGATAGGCCGGTCCTACAGTGGACCTCAATGGCTGATTACTAAAATTTGAGGGATATGAATAGAAGAAAACTAAAATCAGAAGTGAAACAAGGAGCAGAATGGAAGATTATTTTGTAGCGTTGATCAATTGCTGTGGTGAGTTTCCTAACGGAATATTTTTTAAAGTGTAACAATGGACAGAAAAGTCATAGCCGTATGGAGAAATTGCGTAGGGAAGAACTGATCGAGCAGAAAGAAAAGGCACGCCAACTACTAATTCCATAACATAAGATCAGAAGTAAGAGAAGTAGGATGGAGTCAAAATTATGACGAGTTATGACGAGTGGTTATTAAATATAATATAATATGCTTACTAAATTAAATGTAATATACTTTGTCGAACGTAACGAGGTGCAAAAACTGTTTTGCCGCAGCATGTTTCACGTAGCCCAAATAGCAGATTAAGATAACACTTCTGAAGTACGAGAACATCCTTTCCAAAGCATTTATTTGTGACTCGCCGTATATTATTCTTTTCTCTACAGCTCAGCTTTCAAGAAGAGGAGATGGCACTTATAGACCAAGTTTAAGCGGTCAAAAACATTTAGATTTTTTTTTTAAGCGTTCACTGCTCAAAGCCTAGCCTACCTACTACTTTCTGCTCTCCAGCGGGCAACAGGAGGAAGCAGACCCTGGGCTCTGGGCGTAGAGAGGGGACAAGGAGTGGGTGAAGGTGGTGGTGGGGAAGTGGGAGGGAAGGTGGTTGCGTTGGATAGAGTTGCTTTGCATATACACACCAGCCGGCGGCCACAACATGTTGCCAAGTTGGCTTTCTGGCCTCATGTGCCGCCGGGGAGCCACTGCTAGACCTGGTGTGTGTGTGTGTGTGTGTGTGTGTGTGTGTATGTGTGTGTGTGTGTGTGTGTGTGTGTGTGTGTGTGTTCCTGATTTACTGTGTTGTGCGCTGTATGGTGGTCTTTATGATTATGTGGACTACAGTGAACCTTGTGGTGGCGGTGGTACTGGTGGTGGTCCTTATTATGAAGAGTGTGGGGGATCTCGTGTCATGTACAAGAGTGTGTGGAGGTGAAGTGATGGTGGCCCTGATGTGTGGTGATGATGTGGTGGTGATACTTATGTGTGGTGGTGGTAGTAGTCCATGTGAGGTGGTTGTAGTGGTCTATGTGCGGTGGTGGTGGTGGCGGTCCTTATGGGTGCAGTACGGTGAACTTCTTGTGGTGAGTAGTAGTGTATGGTCGTAGCTGTTGTCGCCCATACGTGTGGTGATAGTTGTATTTATGAAGTGTGGTGCTGGTTGTGACGTTTGAGCTTACCTTGGGTTTTGACTGAGTTGTAGCATACCTGTGAAATAAAAATATCTTGTGGTCACAATGATCCTGAAATCACGGGTTCGAGACCCTGATAATCTAGAGGAATATCTAAATTTAATTAAGTGAAATAGTACAGTCAATGGAACCTGGTTGTTCTTGTCAACAACCCTCTCACCTGCCTGTGTTTCATGGTTACACTGGATCCCACGAACCCCGCTGCCTTTGGTGGGTTCGTCGAAGGCAATTTGTGAAGAACTAACCTTTCCCTTACTTTGTTTAGCGGAATGCGCTGCTAGATCGAATTTAGTATTTGGTGTAATTAGTTTCCGTATTGATTCATAACCCCATTGGCCCTTTATAAAGGTACTTCACATGAAACCAGAAAAACAGCGAAAAAAAGAAGATAAAAAAACAAGGGCACTATCAGAAGAGAGCCCAGAAAAAATAATCCACACCTCAACTCACTCATCATAACACCTTTCAAGTCCTCAAGTGCAAGTAGTAGAACGGATGCTTGCTACTGATCCTATGAGCTTCAAGGATGGCGTGAAAGCGATGTATGGATACTAACTTATTAACAAGCCACACAATCAGCACGCCAATGGGAAATAAGTTAATAATAAGAAATGCTGGAACTCTCGTATTATTTAAAGACATCTCATATTATTCTTTCCTGCTTTACAGAGGGTGTCCATGGAAAAAACTGATGGAGTATTAATACTTCTTGTCTCGTACAAAGCCACGAAATTGACGAACGTGTTTGTGCCGTGATTCAAATTATCCCCTAATCTATAGATAAAAAAAAAAAAAAAAGTGATAAGTTACTTGAAAGTCTGATTTTGTCTGGTTCGGACAAGAAGTGTCTGTCTCTCTCTCTGTCTGTCTGTCTCACACACACACACACACACACACACACAGCAAGAAAAAGAAATCCTACAGGTGGGCAGTGGACATGCATATAACTACAATGCTACACTGTTCCCATGCACACACTGCTCCATGTTACTCAATTACCCAGTTCATCGTGTTTGCTAAATTGTTTATTCTAATAGTCAAGAGTGCTATCAATATATGCATTTGTTATTTGCAACTTGCCATGTCAGGACTTATTGCAACTGGCCACAACTATATATCGGGCAAACGGCTTTTCCACTGTTGCATTGTTTGTATATTTATTTTGGGTTCGACTATTGTGTGTGTGTGTGTGTGTGTGTGTGTGTGTGTGTGTGTGTGTGTGTGTGAGCTTGCACTTCAAGGGTATAAAAGGAAGAGATAATGTTTCTTTCCATTTCACCTTTTGCTTATAATTTCTAGGCTTCAATAACACAGAAAAAAGGTGACCCTCGGCGTGTTTTAAATGCATACGTCGGGAGTTTATGGCTATGGCTATGTACTTTCCTGCTAAACAAACAGACAAATAAAGAGAAACACATGCACTCGTACACACACACACACACACACACACACTCACACACACACACGCAAGCAAGCAAGTATTAACGCACGCGCAAACACGCACACAAATTTTATAGATTTGCAGGATAAATATCTACTCGTATCTCTGTATGAAGTATGTTCATAAGAATCCCGTCATTTACTCTTGTAGGCAAACAACAGAAAAATCAATGGAACTTCCTTTTCTTTCAGCTACGTAATATGCCAAACCTAATGACATATAATCATAGTGCTGTTAATTATGTTGCAGAAATGATAACTGTGAGGCATATAACTGAGACTGGTGAATCGTTAATTAACACTATTTAGTGAATTAGTTATTTCAAATTACAAAAGAAAAGGAAACCTTTGCAAAAATCTTTTATCGGCCTCAGTGTTCATAGATTTAAGGCATAATGTGTGAACACTGTTGAAATTTTCAACCTAGATGTAAGGCATAAGGTGTGTACATCGCTGAAACTGTTCAACTTAGATGTAGGGCATGAGGTGTGTACATCACTGAAACTTTCATCCTAAAGGTATCTTACTTTTGTTCCTCTTCACACTATTTTACTGAACCGTGGCAAGAATTAACCAACTAAAGAAGCTATAGATAACCTTCATTAACCCTTTCTTCACCAAAAATTTTCCATTAACTGAAAATAAATCGTTAGAACAAAATATAAAAAGATGTCTACGTGCTGAATGCATTAACGTTCATGTATGCTATGCTATGCAGTTCCCATTGAATCAGTAATGCACACTTATGATAACGTTAGCCTGATACGCCCTTTACGACCGCCATTTTTAGTTTATTTGACGTTATTTGGTTTAAATTCCCCAGTTCCTAATTTGCCTTTATAATCTTGTGCTACTGGTACTTTCCATGACAATTTTCAGGTGTGCTATGCTTGTCTTGTAAGTAATGTTCTCATCTCATAATCACTGAAAAATTATGCAACCAGGCGGATATACTATTTCATAACTAGGTCATCTATATAATAATTTAATATGCCTGTCTATGTGTTTACTTATCCCCTACGCACGGCCACAGTTATCAATTTTAAGTGTTAATATTTGCATGGGTGTTGGAGAGCTGTTTCTGGCTCTCAAAACTGAAATGATTAATTCTTGCCAGAGTCCACCTGTCAACCATGTTAGGCTCAAATCAGATCACAGCTGTCTGAGTTAAACTTGTCTGGTGCCCTGGAATTTTGACGTATCACTGTGCGTGGACCTCTGACTGACTGCTCTCAAAATCGGATCCCTTTATTCCCGTCTTATCCTAAACCCATCCCCAGAATTTAGTCTAAAACAGATTAAAGCTTTTCACGTGATCTTGACCTTTGACCTGATGTTCTCAAAAGCAATAGGTTAGCCCCTCGATTGATCTTTAAAATTTCCACAAATGTCGGCCCAAATTAGATGGAAACCATTTGTTATTTTGTCCACACGCAAACACACAGGTCGAATTTTGACTTTTCTCCTTGATATTAATTTTGAAGGATGGTTCTTAAAATCAAATCTATCGGTACTTGCATTGTCTTCCGCCATTCCACGCAGTTTGGTCTAAATCCGATGAAAGTTGATTAAGTTGGCCTTGACAGATGAAACAGTCCTGTGTCTGGCCTGTATCATACCTATCCACCATATTTAGTTAAACTCAGATAAAATAAGGTATTTTGTTCACACACACACACACACACACACACAACGTCGAGCAAATCATAACACCCTCTCTCGCGTTTCGAGCGCAGGTGTAAATATCCGCCGCTTCAAAAGCTACGCATGGGAAGAGGCACATCCCCGGAACTCAATCCCCACCCGGCAAGGAAATACCCACATTATTCATATTGAGCAACGGAGCTTTATAAACGCATTGTTACAGATTCAGTTAGTTTGTGGGGGTAACAGAAACTGTACTTGGGAAGTTTCGAAGGGAGTGCAGCCCTTAGTCCTCCACCCTCCATGACACTATCTACAGTTTTCAAGATTACAAAAAAAAAAAAAAAAAGAAAAGAAATTTATGTGTTTAGACATAGGCCTAAGAAGGTCTTCAGCACCAACGGAACTTAGCAAAGATGTTGGGAGTGGGAGAACAGCTCCCTAATTTGAACCCTCACGAAACTCTTAAGTTTTCAGAGATAATTATATCAGTAGATGTCCACCATTAGTGG
This sequence comes from Birgus latro, assembly GCA_018397915.1. Taxonomy (NCBI): domain Eukaryota; kingdom Metazoa; phylum Arthropoda; class Malacostraca; order Decapoda; family Coenobitidae; genus Birgus; species Birgus latro. The sequence continues at coordinate 10,023 of JAGKTI010004578.1, forward strand.
TAGGTGGTGGCGACCATCATCCACTTATTTGATGTAGTGCTGCCTACTTCTTCCTTAGCCTTATCGTTCTTTTTCTGTGCCTGCCCTCCTGTACTCCTATTTCTCCCATCGTTCCTGTCATTTGTTATTGCTTTTCTTCCCTTTACAGGTGGCTTTACATTGAGTGACAAGCCAAATGGTTTCCTGTAAGCCAAGAAACCATTTACAACGCTGGGTGGTAACCGTATAGCCAAACCAAACGTACTCCCTACGTGTCAACAAGTGGGTTGGTGGAGGGTTAGTGCCCCTCCCTGTATTTAAATAACTCAAAGTCAAATGGCCACCCCTTACGGGATTATGGCGTCTGGCAGTAGACAGACAGAAAGATAGATGTTCACCATTAGGGGGCATAAGTATTTGTTGTTGACATGCTGGAGTAAGTGGATGGACGTGGGCAGATCATGGATGATGCATCGTGCACCTAAAAAATTACAAGACGTTCGACGTTTTGAGAATCCATTTTAGATAGTAAGAAGTAGAACAAACGGGATTTATACGGAAATTCGTAGACACCACGCAAAACACACTAGGCTCAAAACAAATCCTCTACGGTGGGCAGTGGAGTGTTGTCCATATTGCTGCAGTTACACCAGCTGTTTGCAACATCCCTACCCGAGCGATGCAGGATAGCACTGCACGTACGATAATACTGTGATTTTGAGATGTGGCATATCTCTCCTTACAAAATTACTAATATTCTCCTTTCATACTGTCTGTCTTTTTAAACTGTTTTCCTTTTTTGCCACCTATCCCTGCTAAGTTACGTTTCATTCTATATATCCTGCCCTTGCTAAAGTAAGTAATGATCTCCATATTCACTGACAGCTCATTTTACTCTGACGGTAGATAGTTAAATAGCTTGGTCACATGAGAATATCCCTGCCTGGGTCCCGCCTGCACGATGTTGTCGCCTGAGTTAAGAGGGCCTTATTCAACATGGCATAGGGGGCTTCGTAGCACCTGCTCAGAAGCGATTGTTTTTGATACTGCACCTTAAACCCTCTTGCTTAATTTTTATTATTTCAGTACTGACATAGAGGGTGTTCGTGAAGTCCGTGTTTTTTTTAAAATATTTATTTAACCAAAACCATTAGGTTTTTTTTTGCATAATATAGAGTACACAATAGAGTTTTCTTAAATGAGTTACAAAATTTCAATATGGAGTTTAATTCAGTGGAGCTCACTGGAGGTTAGATGCGCGCCAATCGCTCAACGAGAAGTTTCCAGGCAGATGGACTGGGCGTGATGGGCCGATATCGTGGCCGCCTCCGTGTCCTGATGTTATCACCCTTAGATTTCTTCTTTGGGGTTATATAAAAGATGATGTCTACAAAACACCTGTTCCAAACATCGACATCCTTCGATAACGGAAGCCATACGCAGGGTCACCGGTGATATGCTGGGGGTCACATGAAAAATCGATCCTTGGTTGGATGTGCTGAGGGCCACAAAAGGAGCCCACATTGAACTTGTACTTTACCAATATCATACCGGAAGATACTGAGGTGTTATAAGCAAAGATAAATTGCTAAGGATGAGCTGTTACGGAATTTCCAAAACCACTTCATATGGAACCCAGAATACATGTGTTCTAAACTCACAGGTAAACTGCTTACACATTTTGCGGCAAAGATAAAAGTCAAGAGAGGTGTCTGCCATATTGCTGTAACCAGAGGAGCATTACGTAATTTCAGGCTGAACACTTCTCTACATATACCCATTTCCTGAGCATCAAACATTAACCAAACCATTCCAAGAGTTTTCGGCATAATTAGACCACGACATAATCCTTTGTGCAAAGAACAGTTAAACTCTGAAGCAGACTACATTATTCGTATTAAAAAAATTACAGCCAAATTTCGATAGTCAAATAAATTGTATTCGCTACATTTTGCAAATTAATCATCGTCGAGGAGAACGATGACCTGGAATTTGAAAGGAGGGAACAATACTACTTTTCCATGACTTTGTCCGCGAATATCAGTTTTAATTTTCCCTGTATGTCATAACTATGTGGTTCTGCCTACTCGTGTTTCCTTACAAGTTTATGGAAGTCAGTAAAGACAGACTATTCAGCTCCTTTCCTAATAGCTTGCCAAACCTGAATAAAATCATCTGATAGCACTAAGACTCAGGTTTAAAAAACAAAAAAACAAAAAATAAACACGAACATGTTAAAGGGGTTAAAGATTTTTCAGAGCTGTGTGAACAAAAACACAGACAGACAGAAAATAAACCGAGCTCACTGCAGAATCCTTTTCCTCCAGTAATTAAGGTAACGAATAAATACTCTCTATACATTTTCCACGCTGCCTTTGTCTAGATTATGTAATTTTTGCAGCTTTTCACGTAGATCAGCGATAAAAAATGCATTCCTACGGCTCCAGGTTATAGATCCTTTCCATAGACTTATCTATGAGTAGCATCACATATTAGTGTCAAATTGTTGTTTTATCTCAGCATTCATAATGAAGAGATGTTAATTTTAGTCCAAATTAGAGTGTAACAAGCCTGCAAACCCTGAAGCGTGTCGTATATGTAAATTGTATCAGCTATTAATAGACCTACGACTATGCATTAAGCGAGGAGTTTGTAGAGTGGAGTGGGTAGGAGGAGGAGGACAGGGAGACCAAGAACTTTATGGGGAGAAAGAGTAAAGGGAAGGATAGTGGTGTGTTGTGGGAACAGGAGTCATTATTTGGTTTGGGGTGGAAGTGTCTGGACATGAGAATGAACGAACGAGAACCAGATTAGATGCTACTTGGGAAGCCAGTGAGAGGAGTGAGGACTAGAAGCAAAGACATTCAATTGGGCATTATGCTGTGGAGCGAGATTTGAATGATTTGGGTATAATGGAGGAGGACACGGCAGGAGACGACGATGGAGAGTATATATAGAAACGGCCCACCATAACTAGGATTAAGGTGAAGGAGTAACAACGTCTTTTACCGTTCGTTTACCATGGCCATCTGTAGCGAATGATCTGAAATCAAGTGAAGGGACAAAATAGAGGTATGAAATATGTCGGCAGAAAAAAAAACGCCAGAAATTTCTTTAGCTGAGATGCCTCGTAACTGAATGTGTGTGTGTGTGTGTGTGTGTGAAAATATTATAATTAATGAATAAAACGTTTGGAAAATTAATGTGCTTGTGATGTGTCCGTCTAAGATTATCATATTACAAGGTGCTTAACATACTGTACATAACAGTCCTTGGATAAACTCCCCAAATCTCTTTGTCAGTTACCCTTTAATCCCGAATAAATTGAATAAGTAAATTGACTGAACAGCCATAGTTACATTGCACCTTACTGACACAATGCCACATTACCTTATGCCATTCACCATGATTCTTTCCACTCTCAAAGAGACCCTGCTAGTCTGATAAAAACTCTTCATTAGAACGATTTTCCTGACACCATTCAACTGCAGCACTTGTAAAATACCTCCATACAAGGTCTACCTTACGTTTGTCCCAGGTCTGTCAAAGCAAGTCCCATGCTCCTCCAAATCATTACAAACTTTACAAGGAAGATTTTCGAAGCAAACTTCTGATTCCCAAATCCTCTAGAGCACCTAATCCCACCCTCTTCTTTTCCGTGTTTTTCGCAGCATATTCTTTGCTCATAAACTTGTTGGTATACTTCTGAGATGTTTGTGCTTGTATTTGTTTCCCTTGCTCTTATTCAAGGGTAAATTACATGTACTTTATAAGGATTCAGGTACCTACATTCGGTCCATCTACAGTTCGAGAAACTTTGAATTACTTTTCCCCATGGTTGTCCCCCTCTCCTAGCTCTCAGAATACCACCTCTTTGTCAACTGTACGTATTGTACGTACGTACTGACACACACACACACACACACACACACACACACACTGAGGCAATGTCTGATGTCTCCGATACTCGGCAATTCGTATCGGTCGTCCTCCTGATGCGACCATCTTTACATAAAAATTGCAGGTTGAGTGTGAAGCCGCGCACACCCGCCCATTTGCAGGCTGGGCTTCGGTGGATAATGTTTATTTTCGAATAATGTTTATACGTGGATTAGTATGCTTTTGATATTGGTTGTCGGCAGGTAATGTTTATAATTATGATAACTTTCATATTTGCATTTCATTTTCAGCAGTCTGTGCTTATATCCGAAAAACCTTGTTATATGGACGCTGGCTTTTAATGACAGCGTTAATATTTTACCATCACTCTCACAGCGATTCATCTGAACATTGTATATGGAAAGTTAAATTCCTCACTATTATATTTTTAAACTTCGGATATTTTTCGTTGGGCAACACCTTTCGTACTGAAGGGTTGAAAGAGAGTTGCATCATATTCCTCCTGCTCGAAAAGCCTCTCCAGAGTGCATAAAATTATCTGGAGATAGCGAGGGAAAGATAAAATTAAATAACTGGAATGAAGGGGTTAAGTGATAATTATGCTTTAGTGATGGCTGAGAAAATTATTAACCCCTTCAACCCAAGTACGTTTTTATACTTTTTTCAGTATTTTATTCTTGATTCTTTAGGCGATTTTATTAAGCATAGGATAGACTTTTAGAACGGGAAGTGTTAGATATAGCCGTCACTAACCCTTCCAATTTTTGAGGCCTTTCTTAAATCGAACTGAATCATATCCTGTTGGCCTTAGCATAATTAGTAACACGTCATTGTACTAAGGAAATTAAGGACAAATCTGGTGCCTAAGCAATTCCAATCTTCGTAGTACCTCGCACTGTGGTTCAGTTTCTTATCCAGTCATTTTTTAAATTCCGGTTATTTTCAATTCATATGCACAAGGGTATTACATTCACTCTCACAATCATCTGCTTAGTATCTCGCATTGTGGTTCAGCTTATTACCCAGTCACTCCTGAAATTATGTGTATCCTGAATTCATATGCCCAGCACTAATACATTCACTGTCACAATCTTTGGCTAAGTATCCCGCATTGCTGTTTAGTTTCTTCCATTGTGGTTTAGCTTGTTGCCCAGCCAGTACTTAAGTTTTGTGAATCTTGAACTCATATGCAAAATACTATTACATACACTCCTTTACGCCATACATTTCCGTGTGTCTCTGTACTACATCACAACCAGAGTGTGGGAGGCAGTGAGCAGCCCGGTAAAAGCGTAAACCCCATGGCTTACCCATCCCAAACGCCGCGATCGTTTTGGTGATCCTTTCAATGGTCTGCCAGGATATAGGGAAACCTGCACCCCACACTGTAACCATGCAGGAATAAAAATCACTCGTGTACCTTAACATGGAGGAGATTTTCATCTTTTGGGGCAGCTTATTTCCCTTAGCTCAGTGGCAGAATGGGAAAATACTACCTCTCTTCATGTAGCACGAATAAACATCACCACAGTTCGTCCTCCTTAACTTGTCGGATATTCACATCCATTTTTGTGGCTCTTGTTTGCCCTCAGCTAAGTATCAGAGGGAGACGATAATTTGGCTCTTTCTCCTTTATGTAAGAGTAAACATCAAGGCTGTTCACTCTTTTTGCAACTTCCTTCACACAGATCTGAATAACAGTACTGCAGATCTGCATTCTTCCTATAGCATTTGTCCGCGATTAGCACTCTGCTCTATCAGAAGTGTTAGTGTTTGGCTACAACTCAGCACTGAAAATGTCAATTTTAAGTCAACTTAAAGCTGACTGAGTACAACAAGTAACAGTAAAGACGCTCAAATTTTCCAATTGCTAACATCTATATCTCCATTTTTTTATTTATATAATTATTTATTTATTTATTTATTTATTTACGGGCTGGGCTCCCTACATTTTTTTTTTCCTTTTAGCAGAGACGTCTGATTGTGAAGGAGTAAAAGTAGGTTGTCAATATTATCCCTACAAGTTAAAAAGCCGTTCCAAAGGTGAATAATATAATCTGATGGATGCGTGTAGAAAGTAAAAAAAATACGCCACGTTCTGAGGCATTAATGGAAGACGAAGGCAAGAGACTTGTTATCATGAGGAAGAGTAAGAAAGTACAGGTCCCTCACAGTTCTTTGTTTATAAACAGGCTTCAGATTTCCAAGAGTATGGCGGTGTTGTGTTAGTAAATATTCAGCTAGGGGAACCTCCATAAGTGACATACTACGAAATTTAGGTTACAGTTACAGGATAAATAAAATTTCTGGATTAACTGACATCTCATAAAACCTGAAGTCTGTCGGCAAACATGGAATTGAGGGAGGTGTAAATTAACCTTCACCATTGTTCATGTGCAGCCAGTTTCACCAACACTCGGCTGGGTGACGGTGGACAACTGTACAAATAATAAAAACAGAATTGCCGAGAACTCGGGCCCCAAGCGTTCGACGCAAAGCGTCGCTCAGTATACCTCTGTCAAACCTTGCCCACGGACTTGCCATACAACCCTCTATGACAGAATTCAATGTGGATTAAAAGGAGACTAAAGATAAACAAAGTCGACCCCATATGGCCTTGACCTGTGACCCCTAGACCTTGTGTACCTTATCACTTGTTTGTCCCTTCATACAGCATCACTGACAAAAGTTTGGTCAAAATCCGTTGAGGGGTACAGGAGATATCGCGCCCACAAGGATAAACTAAGTCGACTCCATATGACCTTGATTTTTAACCCCTTGACCTAGTTGACCTAATCAGTTCATTATCTTTCCATACTGTATGACTGACAAGTGTGGTGGAAATCCTTCGATGGGATCAGGAGATACCATGCCCACAATAGTGTTACGGACGCACGGATCCATGCACGCACGCGCGCACGGACTGACCAATCACCTAATGCTTCCTCCACCCTAGGTGGGTAGACGCACAGTAACGAAAGGAAACCCCCATACTTACCTTTTTTTCGCGAGAGCGTCATTAACATATTACGTTATCTCCACATAGCTTTAGCCTTCTGTGGGAAGACTTTTCGCATTATTGTTAGATGCAGTTTTCATTAATCCCTTCACTAATAGAGTTCTCCGAAGCTACAGAATATCATCTGGCACCCGTGAGAATGACGTTATCGACGTCATCGTAATGAAGGAGTGAAATATTAATATCAACTCAAACGAAGAAAATCAGAATAGTCTTTCAGTTGCGATGGTAGACAGTACTATATAGACGGACTGAAACACGTGCGGGAAGTAAACATGTTTGCAGTTTCCGGTGAAATGGAAATAAAAGCACGACTCCACAGATAAACCTCAAACGCCTGAAAATCAATTTCATTCGTGTGACAAGAGTCGTCATATACTTGCTCGCTTCCTACTCTCGCGAGATTTCTCCGGGGAGTCGCTTAGATGGCTTTTCAATATAGCTGGAGAGCGTTTGGAGGGGACCGAGTGGCAGGGATTGCGTCCATATTGCCAGATTTTCGGTGAGGCTGGGGGTTTGGGGTTGAGGGGACGAAGAGATCCACTTCCAATAGTCTCTCGTGAGCTGAATAAAATCGTCTGGAGACAGCAGACTATGTAAAAGACATCCTTAGCTGATGGGTTACCTCAGGGATTTTCAATATACCTGGAATGTTTTGGAAGGGAAGAGGGGATGAGGTGAGCTCTGGGATCCTTCTTGCCAATAGTGTCTACTAACTGCTACAATAACGCGTTTTTACTGCTTCACATAAAATCAGATAAATAAATCAACGTTAGCTTATCTTTGTCTTATTGTTCAAAAATACTACAGAATATATCATATGTTATCAGAAACCATTAATCCTACAGCACCCATTTTCCCAGCATATCCCCATCCGTCATCACTCAATCTTCACATCCATTTCCATGTACTGTCGCCCATTTATTATTATTATTATTATTATTATTATTATTATTATTATTATTATTATTATTATTTACACATATGACACTTTCATTCGTAGAAATTATTTCGAAGTAAAGCTCCACGGATTCACACCACAAATCTATTCTCATGGGGTACAGCCCCTCGTACTTTCCTGCCCCAGCCTCACCGCCCACCGAATTCCCAGCCCACCCCACTCATTCATTTGTACGTCACACTCCTTTCTTTAACTCACTCTCCCTTCGACAATTTCATGGCTCCACGCTGGCCACGCACTCAAAGAACGCACTTGTTTCTAACTATATATTGATCCCTAGACCCATTCAGCCCAGTTAAGTCTCTCATTCTCCTGTGGTTTATTACCAGCTCCATAAAATTATCAAAAGTATGTTGGATTACAAAACAAGAATTGTTCCTGTCGCGACGAGGATTAATGGTCGAGCGTAGTCAGAATTGGGATTTGATATGACCAGTTACCAAGGAGACTCATTCCTACCTCTTGACTAAGGCACACCGAATTTCTTGCAACCATTTGGTATTCATGATGTAGGAGTGTCCCCGTCCCATCAGGTAAAAACAAACCAGAATTTACCTATATAAAGAACCCGAGGAGATTCCTTCCTTCCTCATATCAAAGGCCCGGCGACTTTTACGCAATCAAGTCTCAGTATTCATGTTGCTGGATTGGCCCAGTTCCGTCAAGTAAAAACAAACCGATCAAATTGCCGCAAGACTCGCAGCGTGTCGTTGGAGAGCGGCGTGTGGAGAAGAGGAGGAAGTGTCTAGGGAGGAATGCTGGGATGATGAGATGCATACACACGAAGATTGCTGTAAAGTTGGCCGTGCGTTGGTATTTATATATAATATGGATACGGTTTGGAATATTAAAGAAATATATCAAGAGACTCAGAAGGAATGGAATTTGGTGGCTCATATTAATCTGTATCGAGTGTGTGTGTCGGTCTCAGATTAAAATAACCAAGTGAATCTAGTGCTGTCTTTTAAGCTTATTTTAGTTATTTCCATACTCGCTGCCTCTCCGAAGAGAGCAGCTCGTGGTGTGGCAGGAAAAGTGTTAGAGAAGGTATTTTGAGGATGATGAGAAACAGGTCCCGAAAATTTTTGTAAAATTTTCTGGACTGGTATTATAACAACGGAATGGATAGGGTTCAGAGAAAATTCAACAGTACTTCACTACAGCCACAAATACAGAAAGGCATTGTTGAATAATCATGAACAGTTTTATTTTTTTTATAGAATGAAGTTTGTTACAAGAAAGCTCTCAGAAAGGGCTCGCCAACTTATATCGAGTGGCTGATCTGTAGTGTTGCCCCTCATGCATTAGCCATTCTTCTAGTGTCCATATCTCTCTAGACAACGGAACATCAAGCTCGGGTGCACAGCAGCAAGGGTAAAATTAAGGTTATCTGAGCTGCCCATCATCGGGCAACTCAGAATAAATCTGTGAGGGCACACCTTTCCCGTGAGGGAAAGATGTGCCCGCACATATGACTAAAAAGCATTTTACTATTTCTTCCTCTAGCCTGAATGATCGAAGTCCTTCGGATCCAGTGTTATTTTAGTAGGTCATAACGTGGGATGAAGCTTCGGTTTACGGATATGACCAGAAGCAAAAGACAGAGGTCCTGACGAACGACACAAGTTCCAGTAAGACCCCCTATATCTCGTCTGTCGAGATCGCCAGAGAAGGTCATGTTATCTTCATTTTCTGACATGGAGAGCATTGTGTATAGGTAAACTCTGCCCAGATGCATTAGTATTACTGCAGCTTTCAATCTGCAAACGGGATCATGAGGCAGTGAGATGCAAATAACGTCAGAAGTGAAATGACGGTGGCTGCTTCACTACATAGCAATTGTTACCCAGCAGTTTTGGACCAAGAAATCAGCTCTAATAGACACCCATCCATCTTGTTTACATGACAAAACCGTGCGACTTTTGGCTATTCCCCAAACGGAATCTCGTGAAGAAAAGACATTAAGAGTAAAGACAATCGATCTGAAACGACGAGTTTCCTGAAGTGCATCAAGAAAGCAGAGTTCCGGAAATGCTTCTGTTAATGACATGTATATTGGAACGGGTGTGTGGGTGGTGGAGAGAAATACTTTGATAAGGATAACTAAAAGGCAGGTAAAACTGAGTTTGGCAGCTACCGTCATTTTTATTCCTTCTCCTTTGTAGAGCCTACATGCGCCAATACAAATATATGACAATAGGCGTTAACACTATCAGTCAGAGGACGTCGGTTTCATTTCCACTTTTTTTTTTACAAGTTTATTCATTATGCGAAATAATTTTCGAACTGGAGGTGTTCGGCGTTGCCTTCATTAACTCCCTCTTGTCTTAGGTGCTCTTCTCGCCTATGTAGAATCTTCTCACGGTAGAATGACTAAAATGCAACGACTGGGGGGGGGGAGGAGGGAACTACATAGAATCGGAAACACCAGAGCCCTAATATGAGGTATGAAGCAGGTGCTTCAGAGAACTAATATGGAGCTTCGCTACAGTCCTTAAAGTTTACGGGAGTGAAGCACCTCCAGTTCGAAAATAGTTTTGGGAAGACAGACTACCACAGCCAATTTTGGAGATGTTCCCACATCTAAAAAAAAAAAAAATGGTTGCAGCAAGAGTAGAGCAAAGACGCCACCGTACTGAAAGGGTTAAAAAACACATCGGTCACTATAATGCCACATATAAGTACATGCTAACAATTAATTTACAAATACTTACAGACATATGTTGGTGGTGGTCGTGTGGTTAGAAAAATAAGTTGCTGACTAAAAGGACGTGTGTGTGTGTGTGTGCGTGTGGGGGTTCCCGCACGCACTAATACCCAACGATTTTACATACGTGAGAGTATGCACGGAAGCCTGAGAGTTGTACTGTAATGTTACCCTTTTCATGGGCAGGCTGACTAGTATTCTGTTCCAGCTAACGACAGACGATTTTATTCAGCTGCTAGTGAGTGAGTGAGCATAGGAGCCTGAGTGTGTTTATTCAGCTGAGAGTGTGTATGGGAACCTAAAAGTGCTAATTTCGGTTCAGTGAATACTTTACCTAACTCATTACAGAACACTCGCGATAACCCCAGTAATTACAAAGCAAAGCTCGGGCAAATTTTTCACGAAAGTTCCATCCCTCTCCTCCCTCCTCAGTCAGTTCTTACGTTCCCTTTGTCTCGCTCGTTTCACCTTCTCATCCTTTTCTCTTCTCTCTTTTTAATCCTTTCAGTACGTGAGAAATTGTACTGAAACTACGGTATTATTTATGCAACCATAGACCATTTCACTCAAGTGGCTTCTCGTGTTCTATGAGATGAGTGTCTACAGTAATCCTCTACATATGTGAGTAGCCTTGCAGAGTTCATGTTTGGCACAACCAGACGACTGTATTCAACATAGGAGTAGTCTGCGTCCTCCAAAGGCTGAAGACCGTCTTCAATAAGCAATCTTAGGCCCGAGAAACCTTACATAATATATTCTGGCTATATTAAGACGACTTGAGTTTAAATGTTCATGGACCAGCCTATAGAAAAGCATTATTTTTTTCCTTGCCCTTATCAGTATCATTATGGGTGCTTAAAATCACCTGGAAGTAGGGAGCATGGAGTTTTATAGAAAGTTTTGGAAAGTGTGTGTCTCTCCGATGAGAGATCTGCCTAAAGCTCAGCAAAATTGGTTGTCGATAGAAAAAATCAACAAATGACAAATCATCATACTGGAGAAGTAAAAGATACTATTTCTAATCCGCCATCATAAGAGGTCTTAGCTAAAATTCTTCTGACAGCATAAATACTATTCTCCCCTAAGGGAAGCAAATATCAAATAGAAATAAGTCAACTCATTCAAACTAATGAGAACAACCTCCATTTATCTCTCCTTCCCCCTTCTCACACTGACACTTCCTGCCCACCGACAGATGAATCTTTACTTAGGGAAAATCATCAGGAGGTACTTAAGAGTAATCCCCTTCCCTTGCACTCGAATATTCTAACCAAAACGTAACAAAACTCGTCTAACTGTAGCAAAATCAACTATCGTTTTGCTAAATCAAACATAATGTCGTCTGATGGAGGCAAGCATAAAATGAAAGTATTAGGCCATCTTACAATATTAACCAACCCCAGTTCACTAGCACTCCTTCCTTCCCCTCCTCCCCCGGCTCACGCTCCTCACTCACTGACGCATTTTAACTCCCGGGGTCGTATATATCCCTATACTCCTTTTACATTATCCTTATATTTTTTTCTTTTTCTGCTTATTTTACGAAGCTCGGCGGCAAAAAAAACACACACACACAGTTCTACAGCCACATATTATCCTTTCCATAGCACTTCTCGCCTAGCGCTAGACTATATTCTGGTACTAATCTGTTCTTGCAACTCAGCATTAAAGGCAGAGCGATGGGAAATTTAGGCCAAGTTGGGGTAAAAATACAGTGGTGATTATTTCCCTAACTTTCCACAGTATTCTTTCCTGGGATGTATATATTCAACTCGCCGACATGTCGTAATAATACTCCTGCTAATACCAACACACCAGTCCTGTATGAGACAGCCCTAGCATGTATTCAATATGGACTGTGGGTGTTGGTGCCGAAGTGGTGACATGTAGAGGTGTATGATATGTAGGAGGATTACTGGGCCTTGGGAGCAGGATGTGAAGCCTATGCCCAGAGTCGGACACATAAAAAAAAAAAACATGCACACAAACAAATATTGTACCCAGCATTATCCAAAAGTAAATCGCTAAGGAGTGGTGTTAGGGAACTTCCTTAACCGGCGAGAATAGGGACCATAATCTTAGGGAAGGGTTCAGAGAGACTGTAAGAGATTCACAGCAAGAAGTCTCCCATAACCTTAACCCTTCATTCCAATGTCAACTATTTCATAGCATTCTTACTTCCTTCAGATTATTTTATTCAACTATGGAGTGATATTTTGAGCTGGGAAATTAGATGTAGGATTCATTAACCCAGCTGGAGGTCCTAACCAAGATCAGTAAAATCTTCTGGTGAAGGTAGGAATAAAGAGCAAAATTCATCATTGGACTGAGAGGGTTTATACAAAGACCGAGAAGTAATATGAATAAAACTGAAGCACAAAGACCGGATTTAAACTATTACCCCCAAGCTCCCAATTACCAGCTACCCAATCCCTCCACGCGCGCGCGCGCGCACGCACACACACACACACACACACACACACACACACACACACACACACACACACACACACACATACACACACAC
>JAGKTI010004578.1:26920-49689 GCA_018397915.1 Birgus latro
AAAAAAAAAATTCATTAACCTCTTCAACCTGCAGAACTTCATTTTTGTACTATTCTTTTCTCTCCCAAACGTTTTCTTCAGGTTGAGAGTGACTAAAAGTTCAATGGCTTGATGTAGCTCTCACCAACCCATTCACTCGAAGGATCATGTCCATAATGAATACAATTGGTGATTGAAGGAAATAATACGAAAGAAGTTATCATATTACCGCGTTTTCTGGTACGAGCAGTTATTTTTATGGCAGAGACTGAGTAGGAGTGCGAATGAGAGTGAGGTGGATGGAAGGAGAAGATGATCGAGAAGGAGGTAGCAAAGTCAAGGACTGAAAGTGCACAAGGGAAGGAGGACAGCGTGTTAAGGGAAGAAAGATCGTTCCTGAGTATGAAGTGATGCGCCTGCAGGTCCTGTGGTCGAGATTACCCCTTACAGGATGCGGTGTCATGCAACAGATAGAAAGAGCTGCTGGGGTTTTTATTCTGCTCAGTAGGGTCGCGAAATGAAGGGATTAAAAAAATCCACGCAATACTTTCTGTGATGTTTTTCCCTTTTAATAATTGTGTCCTCCAGTTCTAGGCGACTTTATTCAACTTGGAAAGAGGACTCGTAATGCTGTTGTTAGAAATAAAATAGCCAATAGTTCTTTCAGTACAATAATTTTACTTTTATTCTTGCTACCTCCAGATAATTTTGTTGAACTTTGGTGGGGTCTACTGTACTGAAATGCAAAATAGGTATTGAGATATCTTGTTTATCCGTTCTGTTAGATGACCTCTTTTTATTCTTTTTCAGATTATTCTTGCTATCTCCAGACAAGTACAGTATATTCAACTTTATAAAGGCCTCTCGTAATGCTTAGGTGAATGAAAGCTTTACTTAGGCCATCAAGCTCACAAAGTCTCTCCACAGCTGAAGGTGACCTGCAGAAAGCAAGAATAAAATAGTTAAGGCATATAAAACTCTTGTGGTGAAGGGGTTAACGAAGGATATAACTCCTCTCGTCCGAAAAGTCTCCCCACAGTTAAAAAATCGTCTGGATACAGCAAGACGAAAAACAGGAGAAACGTCATCGTAGTGAAATGGTTAATTAACACATCTCCATTAAAGCAAGGAAAAAATATAGTGGCAATTTAAAAGAACCTTTATACATCGGCGGCTCCACATGCCCGCAAAACCGCCGGGTTTGGAGCGAAATCCAATGTCGTTCGTATGCCATCCGATATTTTTATACCAATTGTTATGCAAGCTGTGGTTTGTTTTGTGGGTGAAAGCTGGCAAGTCTTAAAGCTGAGTGTCCGGGTCCTGTGCGCCAGAGGGAACAGCTACACACACGCTCTCTTTGCTTAATGGATTGAGAGAGACTATTTTCCTTAATGCATGTGAGCTGCAGAGTTACATTCTCGACCTCTTGATTAGAATTTTCTTTAATGGATGTAGGTCGCAGAGGAAGTTATCAGCCCCTTTACTGCAATTTTCTTTAACTCAGGTGAGCTGCAGAGGTGCATTATCAACCCCTTTCATTATAATCTTTTTTAATGCGTGTGGGTTGAGGAGTTACATATGAACCCTCTTTTGTTATAATTTTCTTTATGTGTTGTAAAGTTACATAATTCATCAACCCCCCTTTTTACAACTTTTTAAAATTGATGTGGATTGTAGTTATATTTTCAACCTCTTCATTACAATTTTCTTTAATACATGTGGGTGGTGAAGTTACAAACCAACCCCTTAACTACAATATTCTTTCCTGCATGAAGGCCGCGGAGTTACTTACAAGCCCATGTGTTATAGTTTTTATATAAAGTATGTGGGCTGCAGACTTACATTTTTACCCCTTTGTCACGAGAGGGCTTTCCTCAAACTGAAGCGGTAATAGTTGATCCTTGATTATCCCATTAGGGGTTCCAGGGGGTTTTAGGCGCCCGAGGATAAGAAGCTAGAAAACAGTAATCCAGGTCCCATTAACTCTCCTAAGCCTTAAGACTGCATAAGCTTGCTTGTGTTCAACTTTGTTACATATACAGTTACAATAAGATTCCAGTAAATATTGCAGTGACGAAGTACGACAAAAAATATATATATATAATTCCTCCGCCAGTGAAGTTGGGAGGAGGATATGTATTCCTCCCTGCTTGTTTGACTTTGTCCACGAAATTTCTCAAAATGTTGTTGATGGATTTCAGTGATTTTTTTTATTTTTTGGATATGGAAGTCACTGGACATGGGAGAGTTGATTAAATTTTGGTTGGTGATCTGAATTCGAGTCCTGGTTAAGAACTATTTTCTTTGTTTGTCTCTGGTATAAACTTTGGTGGAGATACTCGCTCTCTGAGTGCGCTTAACTTGTTGTCAATTGTTATAGGTTAGGGCCCTTTAAAACCATGGCCATTTAAAACTGAATCATGCCTTAGCACACGGCTTCCTCCTACCGGAATTCTACCAAGGTATTATTGGGGCTAAGCGTAATAAAATCTTTTGGCAGTAACGAGGATGCCATTTAAGTGTGGGCTTCAAGGTTATGAGGTTAAAGAAAATTTAATCTAAACCCTTTGTATCCTCGAAAATCCTAAAGTAACAGAAAAAAATATATAAATTTCGATAAAATGCATCAATAACATTTACGTATAAAAGCTATTGTTTTCCGCCCTTTCAACTGGTGATAATATTCCTGACATGGGTAAGATCGTCCAGGAATGATGAGAAGTAGCTGCTGCGAAAACTGGAAAAAAATGTCGTCAGCGCTATGATACATTTAATGGTAATTGTTTTCTACTCAAGCCCAAGATCATCTGAAGCTTGAGTAGAATCTTATAGGGCGAAAAGAATAAGCTAGATTAATAGTCGTCTAAATAAAAGTGTTAACAAAATACTCTGGGAACTCCTGTGTCATGGAGATTGTGCCACACTATTAATCATCGGCAGGGGACAGAGTGACATGGAGGCGATTTGTTTGTGGCCACCCCGTTCGGGATTGAGGCGTCTGGCAATAGATAGATAGATAGGATTTGTTAAGTAGCGCTGCATATTGTAGTTGTTGCTGCATCTGTTATCTAGCAATAAATCTATTAATCAGTGTTGCTCATAGTAGACAGTGAGCAGCGGTACATCCATTAACTAGTTCTGCATCTATTAAACAGTGCTTCATATATTAACCAGAGTTTCATGTACGCACCAACGCTGCATACAGTAACTACAGCTGCACCTGTAAACCAGAACTGCACCTATAAATCAGTACTGCACCTATTAACTAGTGCTGGAAAATAAAAGCCCGCGCTGCAAATATTTACCAGAGCTGATTTATGCTGAGTCTATTACAAACATACAAGCACTATCTATCATTGGCACCCAGACCATGACCCACTCTTAGCTGAATAATTACTCCGATGTTAGGTGGATAATACGCTAGAGTTTCCCGACCCTACGTATTAACTGTGCTAGTATTAACACTCAGGGTCCTATGGCTCACTCAGCATAGTAAAATCGTTAGACATTAGCTGAAATAGCTTAGAGAACACGCAATCTTAAGGGTAAAACGGAGTTAGTAATAGCCTCCCATTTAACCAAAATCAAGGTGTAAGAGTTGTAACTTAGACAACAGCTATCCAGAAAACATTACAGGTAGGTGGTCAGCTTACGCCTTTGATGGCAATGCAGAGAGAAAACTTACGTCCGATTTTTAGGAACCTAGAGGATACGCAAAACATATGACCGTCAATCCTTCTGGCGTTATATTCTTGTTTAGTTAACGCCAAACGATTTTATTCAATTGTGGGTGAGTCACAGCAGCCTGAGTGTTAATATATCTCCACAAAATGGGCACCTGCTGAAACGGCCTTAGCTTAGGAGGTCACTCATTTCATTTTTGGATTAGCGTCTCCGTAATTACCGCGGAAAAAAAAACTTTCCTCCTCTCACATCATAATACACTTTCTTATACACTTCTCTTTCATCTTATCATAGCACACACACACACACACACACACACACACACACACCACACACACACAATGTCTTATATTACACCTCACATCATCATCGCACACACGTCTTTCTTCTATCCCCCTCACAGCACTATAGCTTTTGCACGTTTCTTACATAACCTCTCACATCAACATAACACTGACACTTTCTTCACCTTACCCCTCACATCATAGCACAAACATTCTTATATTATCTCTAACGTCATAACACCAATCCTTTCTTGTACACCAACTAGCTATATTAATGTACGAATGTCCCTCTGATTTCTCCCTGTTCCTCGACAAGAGAATGGTGGACCACAGACGATGAATTTTAGCCTGTGGTTCATTGGGGTTGAGTCAATATATGCTTGCAGGTACGACGTGCATAATCTTTCACATTATCTTAACACATTTTTTTTTTTACTGTATACACACACTTCCTTACATAACCTCTCACATCACGATAACACACTTTTTCTTTAAAACCTCATCACATCACCATAACACACACTCTTTCTTACATAAGTTACTGCGAGAAACATAATTACTTCGCCTTACATCATCATAAAACACACCAAACACACACACACACACACACGCACTTTCTTACACTACTCACACGGCCTTACATAACACCTCACATCACCGTAACACACCCTCTTACTTGCATAGGGCGTCCCATCACCACACCACATCCACCTCCTTAACTTTATTACAGCAAGAAACATACTTCCTTCCCCTCACATCATCATCACAGCACACACACTTTCTTTCATTATTCTCTTAGCGGCGCGGCACCTCATTAAGGCACGTTATTAGTTAATGTATTTCGCAAGGCTGACGTCCCCCGCTGATCACAGAAAAGGTTGGAACAAAGGAGGGGAGAACGCCGGCAGGGGGCGAGCATGATGGGATAAGGCCAAAGCTCATTTGGGTAATTTTAAGATGGCTTGGGAGATGAAGAGATGGATACAATCAGGTAATGAGGGAAATGGTGTCCGGAAAAAAAAAATCTGTGTAGTTAGAAGAGTAAGCGAAATCACACACTACAAGTTTGAGGACTGCTGTTGTTACTGTATTAGGTGTTGCGAAAAAACCTTTGTCTAATTTGAAAGTAACACTGCAATCCAGCGGGGTGTGTTATATTTTATTCTTGCTATCTCCATACTATTTAATCAAAAGTAGGAAACACCTCTTGTAGTGAAGGAATTAAAGAATGCTATACCTAATATCTCCGGTTCTATAATTATCTCCAAAGCTGAATAAAACTGATAGTAGCTAGAATTAAATCACACTAAGGGTCTTACTTGAGCTGTAATTATCACGTGAACAGATTTTTAGCCACCAGTCTCATGAGATAGCTTTTTATTTTTTTTTATGTCATTCTTGTTATTCCCAGGCAATTATAGTTAGCTTAAATGATTTTTTTTTCTTGTGTATAACTTAAATGGCTAAATGCAGACGTCATCATTCATCCCTTCAGTACAAGAGATCTTTCCAAAGTTGAATAAAATCATCAAGAGGAAGCAAGACTATACTGCCCCAAAAAAAAAAAATCCAGCTAAAAAGTTAATAGACAAGTGGTTTAATGCAGTATGCCATTAAGTTGCTGCAATTAACCCCTTCAGCCAGAGGATGTCATTTTATATATTCTTGCTCCTAAGAGAAGATGTTATTCATTTTACTAGAGCATCCAGGCGAGGAAAGATTTACTGAAAGCTGTATCCAACCCGTCCAGTTCGAAGAGTCTATTCTGAAGTGAATAAATCGTCTGGAGAGAGAAATTATATAGTAAAAAATATGTTTCCGGGATGATGATGACGTAAATAACACGCCAATATCGCCACCTTACTGCCCACCAACGAATGTACTCTGTTTACTTTAACCTGGCCTAAAATTGCGATCACTCCTAATTGCTGAGCTCCAACAAAAGAACAACACTAATGTGCTAGTCAGGAAGAAGTGCTGCGGGAAGGATTTATGGCCGCAATAATGACGTATTCTGCCTCTGAGTTTCGGGATATAAGCTGCAAAAGGAAAAGAATCTTAAAGATAATGAACTATTATATGAGAAAACCACATAATATTACACAATGACGTGGATTTTAAGTTCGTAAAAGTGAATCCCCAGACTTTTATAATTTCCAGATTACATCTAATGAAAAGATAAACAAGACATTAGAGTAAATCCCTTAATAATGAAGATGAGGCAGGGCTCCAACACTAATTAACTTGAAAGAGATAAGATCTTGGATTTACGTAATTTCCTTTGTTGCCTCTACCAACGAGGCTGGAAGAGGTTATGCATTCACCCGTGCCTATTTGTGTGTTTGTCTGCTTGTGCACAAGATATCTGAAAGTGTTGTTATTAGATTTCAAGGAAATTTGGTGGATAGGTAGGCAGTGGGTAAAGGAACAGTTGATTATTTTTTCAGGAGGATCTGGATTACAGGAAATCATAAACATATTTGCCCTTGACGGAGGTATTCACTCTCTGAACTTGTATAACAGAACAAACTAAGACAGTTGATTTAACTAACTGTGTCTCTGTCTGCTGCAAAACAGAAATTACAGCTGTAAATCATGTTTTATCGTCGCTAGTGGAGATATGTGCTGCTGAGTGTTGTCTTGTTTCATTGTTTATTTTGTTTATTCTGTATGTTTGTTTGTAAATACGTTTTGTGATGGTGGCGAACCCTCCGGGCTGGTCCACGAGTATTTGGATGAGCGGCAATTATCAACGTTGAAGTAAAAAAGGTGTGTGAAATAATCTCTCTTAATTCTATGTGTATCTACCCATATAAGATCCACTAGTTAATTTCTCCATGGAGGCAAAGATGTTTTACATGTAATTAATAGTACTGTATATCCTGCAATGCTGTAAGACTGTAATGCAAGAGGATAGTATAAATCAGAGTTACCCTCATGGCTTATTGTTTCCCACCTCAACCAAGTAGTTGCCTTTCACTGCACACAGGAATTTGGTACCGAGTGATTCATCCCACAAACCACTGCATAAACTTATTGAGGTGTACTGCACTGCTATCTTCTGTCTTTTACAGTTCGTTCATCTTAACTTGACGGAGATTCTCGTTCTCCTGCAACCTATTACCCGTACCGTAGTTAAAGCGCTGAAAAAAGGCAAAAATAATGGCTAAACATAACACCTCCTTCTGGTTGGCATCATATTCTCGTGAGATCATCCTCTGCTGCAGCTCGGTTTTCAAGACGAAGATATGGCAGTATTAGGTATGGTTAAAGTATACAGGGAATAGTATAACCTAACCCAAACATTGTATGGTCAAAGGTTGTAATTTATCTCTGAAATGAAAAGCAAAAGAATAATACGAGAACACTAAAGCGATGTGCAAAGCGTCCTTAACTACGTTTATTGTAATGTATGTGTAGAAAAGTGCAGAAGTTGGGCACTTAGCTATAAAGTACAGAAAGTTTAGAACAAGGTGTTAAAGAATGGTCCCCGCTGAAAAAGACAACGACCATGGTACACGAACACGTACACACACAAATGCACACACACGTACATATACTGATTCACGTACACACACAATAAGTAGTTAGATACACAGATTGGTGGATAGATGGATGCAGATAGACAGAGATAGATAGATAGACAGATGGATGCGTGGATAGAGAGAAAGAGAGAGAGAGAGAGTGACGGATGGATAGCTGACTGAAGGGATGAATGAACTGATAGACGTAGGTACTGATAGTTATACGTAGATATAAATAGACAGATAAACAGACACAGACAGAAAGATAAAATGATAGTTAGATAGAGATAGAACGATACATAGACACAGATATACCTTCCTCGGGTGGTCCTTGTATATACACCAAAAAATAAAAGTTTGAGAAGTATTTGTCTCATCCCCACAAACTTTTCCCTTTGTGCCAAAACCCACTGTCAAATTTCACTGAGAAATATGAATGACTCAGTGAATCAGAAGTTTCTCACCCTTCAAGTTCTTTCACGCATCTGCAAAAACAGTTCTTACAATTTAGTTGTATTTTACCTGTATCGTTATTTTTTGTTGTTTGTGTTTTGTTAGTTGTATTGTTAATTTTGTTATCGGTGTTTTGTTATTTGTATTGTTATTTTTTTTATTTGTGTTTTGTTATTTGTGTTTTGTTATTCGTGTTTGGTCATTACTGTCTTCTCCTCATTTCAGATATTATTACAGCAATGGCTATGACTAAGACTAGGTTTAGTGGTTTTGCTTCTAGCAGACATGAAAATATGTACCTTATCGAGGACTACGTGGACGATATTAAAAGTGCAAAACTACCCTCAAACAAACAAGTTTGGGTGTTTTTCTTACATCTCCATCTGCAGCAGGGTGATGCAGTTCACAGCTCAACTACTGAGACTGTTGAGAAGGTAGCAGACTTTCGAAACAGAGCAAAAATTCCAGTATGGGACAAACAGCATTGCATCAAAAAGATGGAGGCCATGTTTACGAAATGGAAGGGACTGAAAACGAATTCAACCCGTTGAACAGAGATCCAGCTGAGAAAAGGAAATGAATTCAAGTACTGCTTTCATGGTTTGTTTGACACTGCACATGCTGATGCTCTTTCAGTGTTCAAAATGGGTGAAGACAAGCAATTTTTGATTGCTCAACGGGAAAAAGGACGGAGAGGATCGATGATATTAGTGGACAAGAATTTGCAAAGGAAAGTGAAGCACAATTTGGAGAAAAAGGAAAAGGAATGGAAGCACAAACTGAAATACGAAATGAACACTAGAGCGTGAAAGGTAACTTTGGAGAGTACATCCAGTACCATTTCCAGTAATGGGGAAAATGAAGGAGAAGAGGAATAAGGTGCTGGACCAAGTCAAGAGGAAACACCTCCAAAGTATCGTGGACGAATACAAGTGATTACTCCAAACCTTGCAGCAGCTTTAGACAGAAACAAGGTGTTGGACAGAGCAGCACTCATGATTGTTGGTGAAACAGCAAGGGGTTTAGGCCAAGATCTCCAATCAGTGGTCTTAAATCGGTCAAACATTCGACGACAAAGTCAGATGCATAGGAAAGACACTGCAGCAGAAATCTTAAAGAAGTTTGACCCACAGTTGCCTTTAATTGTTCATTGCGATGGCAAACTTCTCCCAGATCTTTCTGGTTCAGAAAATGTTGATCGCCTACCTGTGCTGGTGTCTAGCAATGGACAGGTTCAAATGCTTGCAGTGCCAATAATCTCTTCAGGATCAAGAGAGTCACAAGCTGGAGCAGTTTTTCATGTTCTCAAAGAATGAAAATTTGAGGAAAAAGTCCAAGGAATGTATTTTGAGACAACAAGCTCAAACACAGGCCGACATAAGGGAACATGTGTCATCCTGGAACAGCTACATGGTCATTACCTTTTACATATTGGATGCCGGCACCACATTCTAGAACCTGCGGCAGGAGCGGCATTTAAGGAGACCATGAGTTTTTCGTCTGGTCCATAAATACAACTTTCAAACGTTTCAAAGAAAATGGAAAGCCATTGATCAGAATACCTTTCAAGACTCCTCCACTGATGGACATGCAGCCAGTGCAGTTGCTGATACCAAAGACGAAACGCTAAGTTCCTGGAAAAGGCACTTTAGGAAAAATAACCAAGAGAGGATTACCATGCTTTTCCTTGGTGTCCCACCCCTCGTAGAACACGATTTGCTGCTCCTGGAGCTATGTATCATGCCCGCTGGATGGTTAAGGCCATCTATACATTCAAGGTTTGGATGTTTCTTTCCAAGTTCACACTATGACTGCAAAAGAACAGCGAAGGCTACGTGACCTGTGCACATTCTTCTCCATGATTTATGTCAAAGCTTGCATAACAGTCCCGTGTGCTGTGAAGGCACCTTGGTTAAATCGCTGCAGACCTACAGTGCAATCCATAAAGGGATATCCAATGTCACGTTCCACAGGATGATGGGCCACCTTTGATTTTTGTCAGAAGAGTTGGTTGCTCTCGCCTTGTTTGATGATGATGTCGCCACTGACATCAAGCAAGAGATGGCAAATGCTGTGCTGCAACCAGGTCGAACAGAGGAAGAGGTGATCTACCCAAACATGCAACAGTGGACCTGTAGCTGTTGCAGAGAAAGTCAATTGCAAACACTACAACAAAGCACTCCAGAATGTTACTGAAGAAGTTGAAGTTCCCAGATGGATTCTTGCAATTGCCAGCAGCCCAGTGAGAAGAAAAAGCCAAATTCCAAACAGCAAAGTCTTTAGCATCAACTCTGGCTGTAACCAGTGACCATGCTGAGTGGGGAGTTGCACTGATGCAAGAGTTCTCTGGTATTTTGACCGAAGATAAAGTGCAGCTGCAGTATGTTCTTCAAGTTGTTGCGGACCACAGGAAATGCTTCCCTGAAGCTCTTAAGCAAACCTTAACCGGGTAACAATGAGTGGCTGGTCACAATGATACTCCGACCAATGAAAAAGCTAGATAATACCCACTTATAAGTGTGTGTGTGTGGGGGGGGGGGGTAGCAGACAAGTTACAATTGATGGCTCATCCAGTTATATACGTAATTGTTTTGCCCACTTTTGGCCATCAGGGGAGAAAAACAGATCCATTGAGCCACCTCTAAATATCAATATATTTCAATCAAACTTTACACAGTGTGTTTTTGGCCCAAAAGGAACAATTTGCGAGAGGGGGAGGAAAAGCATAAAAATTAAAAAATAAGGGCCCCCTTAAGGCCTTCCTACATAAATAAAAACCTACCTCTCTGGCATCATCAGCAGCAGCAGCAGCAGCAGCCATTGCAAGTCCCTGCTGAACAAAGGTATCCCCCATCCTTCTCCACGAATTCCTTGACTGAGCCAATCTCTGCCACGTTTCGCTGGAAACTTCACTATCTCATTTCTCCACCTTCTGTCTGGCCTTTTTCTGCTACGCATGCTATCTCTTGGTGTCCAGTCAGTTAGCCTCTTGCTCCATCGGTTATCCCTTATTCCTGCTACATGACCTGCCCACCTCCATGCATACATATATTTTTATATACAGTACAAGCCATTTTATGCATTTTTTAAAATCCCTATAACTTGAGGACTTATCTATAAACTTATTCATGTTATCTTTCGACGATATTATTTAGCATCGTGGAAATTTCCTAAATGGAGGGGTTAGATGTATGGATTTACCCTCGACTCAAGAAGGCCTTCCTAAGCTGAAAAAAGAAAAAAAAGGAGTATGAGACGGACTTAAATCTCACTTCTGTTAAGCTGTAATTTACCTCATATAATTCATTGGTACAAATACTATCCATGTAGCGCTTTTGTTTTTTTACAACACATAACCTCGTCGTGCACCTCTGGCGTCTTTTTTAAATGAATATATTTTGAACACTTAAGGTGAAAAATAGGACGTTGATATTCTGGGATGTAATTAACCGTTTCACGCAAGACACAGACTATGGCACTCGTATCGAACCTTACTTTGTCCTCTTCTCTATTAGTGATTATTCATTTCGTACCTAAACTATGCCAACTATGTCCACAATAAATGAAAGTTAGTTACCTCCAGTGTTAATAATGACTGCCATATTTATTTCTAGTTACAAACACATTCAAGAAAATTCATTACGTATTCTCCGCCATTTTCAAGCCACATTTAGCAGCTACTTGTTAGACTGTGTGATTCTTCCGCCAGAGGTATTGAGTTGCATATTATTAACGTAGCATTTACCTGCAAAAGATTAACTCCCACATCTTGTTGTTTTTCCTTCCCTACCAAACTTGTCTCTCAGCTTGACTCCCATCCTACAAACCTACCTATATCCCTGCATACCTCCCTGCCTATTTCTCTACCTATTTGCCCGCCTACCTTTCTTCCTGTTTATGTACTTAGCTATATACCCTTCCGACACCCTACCTGCCTTCTTGCCTATCTACCTCCCTGCCTACCTATATAACTACCTACCTTCCTATTGACCATTCTTCCTACCTCACTATCTACCTATTTGCCTAACTCTCCTCCTATCTGTCTACCTTCCTACCTAACTACCTACTTTCCTACTTGCCTCCCTGGATGCCTCAATCAACCAGTTAGGTAGCGACGCAGGCTGCCATTAAAACGTTTTTGCAGTTTGCCAGTTTCTCCTGGGATTTATAAAAATTTGGTGAGGGCATAAATAATATACTGCATTTTGAACACCCTTTCCACCGATACCAACGGTGCACTTACGCCATTGTAAATAAAGAATTTTCGATGATTGTGATATTGGGACTGTTACCCGTCCCCGCCTCGGACTCGGGGACGGGTATTTTTACTCTGTTTGTTTGTCTGTCTGTTAACAACTTTACGCGAAAATTACCTGTGCGATTTTAACAAAATTACAGGGATGATGGGCTATGACCTTCCGATCACCTGACTAGATTTTGGGCCAGGGCCAAGGCCCAGGCTGTAGGCCCAAAAAATGAAAAAAAAAAAAAAAAGCGGGGATGGGTAAAAATAGTGTGTTTCACCATAATTCCTTTCATATTCGTCATATCGATATGAAACCACAACCTAAATATGAATCTTTTCAGATCTGCATCCTATAACATGCCTCATTACATCATGGGGCTCATTCTCCAGTTGGCGGTAGGAGAGTCAGTGTCTGGTGGGTCTGGCCTAAAAATTCAAATGGGATAAAATCGTCAATTTTCACCAGGTTTCCTCCACATTTGACATGTGACATCTTTGACTAGATATCCTGTTGTGTTGATACGTCATCACTGAAATGACTGCCGGGAACGGGTTTGCTGTGCCTTGGCACAGCTTCTTGTTCTAAACTGTGTCGACTGCTGGGATGAGGGAACATCGTCAGATGGAAAAAATTCATCCGATACCTCAATCGTCAAAATAGCTCCATAACTGTGGCCATACAACGCGGACCAATGAACCGACGAACGGCAAAACCTTCATCTTGGCTCAACTATCCAACGCCCTCTACTTCGTCTCAGGGAATTGTAGCTAACGCCAGACTATTTAGTTGAGCTGAAACTGAGTATGGCAGCCAGAGTGTGTAAAAAAAAAAAATGTTTAAAGCAACAACCCTAAGTAATGAACTCTTTACGCAAATGGAAATTAAGGCTACGAGCTTAGAGAAATTCAATTCAAACCAAAGAACGAATATTTTACATTCACTGCAAACAGCATGGGGTAAAATTAATGACAGCACAATGTAAGAGGCTTTCAGTGGATGTTGACATCATTAACCCCTCTAGTTTCATGTCTTGTATTTGTTTTATCCAACCAAAGACGATTTTATTCAGCTTAAGCGAAACTTTTCGAACTGGTGGAGTTAGACAGAACCTTTAACGTCTTTCAGTACGAGAAGACTTAACAATATTTAATCATATCATCTGGTAGCAACGTGTTATAAATGAAAAATAAACCACAGCACTGAATGAAATAAAATACCTCTCAGGAGAGGGATGGAGAGGCTTATCTGGAAAAATCAGCAAAATTTTCTCACGGAAAGAAAGCATCATGGAATACTTTGGTGCTGTAGTGCAGAGTAGGCTTTGCAAACCCAATCTTTCTGAAGCTGATATTGCAAGAGGGGTAATGTGATCTTTTCAAGGCAGATTTCGAAAGAAAAAATAAACACCAAAACTATTGAGTGTTAATGAAGGAATGGCTATGTGTTGTTAAAAACCAAGTATGTGGTTACACTATCACACAAGGACCAACTCTGACTTGGAAAACTATTGATACATGCTGTAAGCTTTCTTTAAAAGAAATGAAGGATCATGATAATTAAGACAATGAAAGACCAAATATAATAAAAATAAACTCAAAGAAATTGAAGACATTCGTTAGCTAAATATGTATAAAACTGAAGAAACTTGAAAAAGGGGGGAGACTTACATAAGGTACAGACTTGCTTTATGTACAGATCGAATGTCAGCTCAGAGACATTATAACACAAGCGTAACGCAACGCAGATACTGTCGTCATGCAGTCATATGGCCCTCACTGAACACTGTTCAGAACCGAGGAAAGTTAAACTTTAGATCAAGAAAAGTCTACTGTGAAAGAAGGAGATCAAGCAGGAGGTAAAGACTGTCTCAGTACTGACAAATTATAGTTCAGTAATCTTAACATTTGCTCCTTTGCACTCTATTCTCGAAGTTTAGTTGTAAAATGTGACAGTATTGCCGCTATACACATCTTCATTACTAGTACCGTATTTTAGTATTTGTTTCCTGTTCCATTGTGGCCTTTTGTACAGAGGAAAAGTAACAATATGTCAGGTAAAAGTGAGAACTCCAGCAAGCTAATAGCACCAATGCTTGAGAGCCAAAGTAGCACGTAATCATTGATATATGAAAATATTATAAGAGTTCACGTAAGAAGTTGATTGTTAGGGCTTTAACACATGCGTGCTTTTAGCGGTATACTTACACAATAAATGTTCTGCCAAACTGTAATATTAAAAAAAATTACATACCATAAAAGAGAAAAAAAACTCACAACGTCTACTCAAACAGCAATAACTTCAATATGGTAATGCTGAAAGACAGGCTGAGTAACAACTGAGCAAAGTGTATTCGCCACAAAAACGAAAGGATGGTCATCATGATTCCTAAGTAGCCTACTTCATTAAAACGTTAACTGTTGAATGCTGAGAGTGGAAGCGGTAAAGTTAGGTATCATATGAAGAAATGTCAGAATTTCTTGGTAAAGGAACAGATTAAAGAAAAAAAACAACCAAACATTGGACATGGTCAAATTACGAATATTCAGGAACAGTGAACAATGAACCTATGGACCTATTGTATTACCTAGTCTCCCGAAATGGAGGGAGAGATGAAGAGGTACGGAGAGAAAGAGGGGCGAGGTGATGTCCAGCAGTACAGTATGTCAGTCTGTGTTGAGGTATCGTTGATTTCATTTTTGCTTGGACTGGGAACCTGGAACCATTAATAAATATTTTTGAATTTTTGTGTGTATGCATTTCAAACACAGACACGACAAAACCTCTAAAGCAGTTTATAAAAAGAACTGAATTGTCTTTATAATCCTCCAAGCCAAATGACCATTAACAGTGCACATTTCCTGGATCATTTTCTAAGGACTCTTCTCTGTAGTCATGTATATCATCAGCTCTATATTTGGCTGTGAATTCCACTTCCTGTGAAATGCCTCTCTTATCACTGTTCACTTGAAACAGCTGAATACTATCGTGCTGCAGTCAGGCTTTTTGCATTGCTGACGCTGCCCAGTATGGAAACACCTGCTAAATATAATATGTATTGATGGCTGAGTATAGAAACCTTACCTCATAAATCTTTAATGTTTAGGTGTGGGTAACATTTTTGCCACGCACAATGCTGCAAGTCTATTCTTTATTATGATTAAAAGAGAGGATTTACTGCAGCTACAGCCATAAACTTATTTACCTATAAAACACACACACACACACACACACACACACACACACACTCCAATATGCATCCACACCATACACATCTACGTCAACACACCATACTTCATGCATGACGACAGGCTAGTAAGTATATTTTTGCATAAGTTGCGTGCTGTCCAGTGGTGTATACGCCGCCCACCGACTTTGGAGCTGCGGTATTGACTCGCCTCGTCGGGCCAAAGTGAGTCCAATCAGTGTTAAGCTCTAATTGGCGTTGAGGCGGCCAGGTAACGAGGGGATGTTCAATCAGCGTTAAGGTCACACACGGGCTCAGGTGAATCATAAAAAGGGCCTCTCATCAAGCGTTCCTCGTCTCAGCTCCACTTTCAGTAATTTTTAAGACGAGGCACTACATGATACAGTGCTTTAGTGTCCTCTATACTGTATAATCATTATCATCATCATCATCATCATCATCATCATTCAGACTTCACTTCACCAGCTAAAGATTGGAGGAGCTAGAGTACGGAAAGTAACTAAGTCCTAATACAAGAGAAAACTTTGGCAGTCGTATTTTCTACCATATTTCGTTATATCATTTTCTTTTCTCATTATTCCTCCACTCACCAACGATCATTAGCAGTTCTTTTGATGCAAGAGTTACCCACGTTATATACTAGGAAGGTGGAAGTATGTTTTGTAAAGTGACAGATAAACCATATATCCTCTCAGAGCTCTCCAGAAATTCTATGCTTCGTCCATCAATTCTTAAACAATTCACCAACTCATAGGGCAGTATTCTCGCTGTTTGAGGAAGCTCCCTGGCACCTCCTCCTTCAGCGATTTATTATTCGACTTGGCTGGTTAATATCTTTTTGTACACCATTTAAGGAGACTGTGGCAATAGTAGAAGGATTTATATCAAAAGGAAAGGAGTAGTAAGGTGTAATAGATAAAGTAAATCTGTTAGGAAGTCTGTGTTAGGGAGCGCCTTATCCAGTGAGAATACAGACCATAGTCACCATTTAATTTTAGTTATCATTCCTTTACAGTTCGTCTTCTGTTCTGTCAGAGAGCCGCCGTAGTGGGATCAGTGTTCCTGCTGTGTGAAAATGTTCGAACTGCAAGAATTAATTGAAAGTTTTTAGGTGTGCGAAAATTTTGAGTAGCACGCAAACATTTTAAGTAGCTCGTGAACATCTTAAGTAGTGCGAACATTTTAAGTAGCGCGTGAACATTTTAAGTAGTTCGCGAATATTTTAAGTAGCGCGAGAACATTTTAAGTAAAGACTATGTCCATCTGTCTCTCACTAATGCTTTTCGGTCGCTAGATGCTTCCCTGCCGTCAGCGCTAGGGATATTTTGTTGACGCCACACACCACAGCTCAGAAAATCGTCCTCCCACACCACTGTACGGATCCCTTAGTGTGGAAGCTCCCAAACGCCTTTTCCTTTCATTTTTATATTTGGTCACTGATGGCTAATATGGTTTTATACTTATGCAGAGTATGATGATATTAGAATGGTATTAGAGTATGGTGATATTTTTAGTAACACAGAAGTGGACAGTAAGGATAATAATAATAATAAATCGCACAGGAAGAGGTGTTAGGGAGCCTCCTTAACCGGCAAGAATACGAGCTTAAGAGCATTAACCGGAGGGTCCTAAAGCTCCCGCATCCATTACACTTGTACTTGGCCGATCACATAATATCGCCCCGAGGGGTAGGCTGCACAGTTACCCTTTAATATACTGGACTACGACAGCCTCCCCACGTATCCCTACACCTCTAAGGGGGCGATAAGAAGCTGGCTGTTTCTTATTTTATCACCAATGAGAGAGGGTAGCATTTGGAGACTCCCTGTACTGTTGTTTGAAGATGGTACTGTATTGTGAAGTGAAGACGAAGGGGAACTGCAGTGCTTGGTGAATGAGTTTGGGAAAGTGTGTAAGAAACGGAAACTAAAAGTGAATTTCAGGAAGAGTGAAGTTATGGTCTTCGCGAGAAATGAAGTAACTGAATGTACATTAAGGCTGGATGATGAGGAAATGGAAAATGTGAGTGCATGTAAGCACTTGGGCAGTGTGATGAGTAAGGATGAATGTTTGGAGGATGAAGTGCTTGAATGAATACGACAGGGAAGAAAGGTTGCTGGTTCTTTGAAAACAGTGAGCATGGAAGTAAAAAAGTCGCTGCATGGTAGTATTCTGATGCTAATTCTGATGTATGGAAGTGAAGCTTGGACCTCGTAGGAAGGACACAGGTCAAGAATGAGAGCAGTGGAAATGAGTTATCAGAGAGGAGCATATGGAGTTACATGGAGAGGAAGACTGTCAAATGAGAAGTGAAGGAGAGTTATGGTGTGAATGTGGGAGTGGTGGAAAACGTTAGGAGAAATACGCTGAGGTGGTTTGGTCATGTGGAGAGGATGGAGTGCGAGAGACTAACGAGGAGAGTGTATGGTAGTGATATGGAGGGAGAGAGAGGGAGGGGTAGGCCAAGGATGAGATGGAGGGATGGAATGGAGAGGTATATGAGAGAGGGAGGTGTGAGCTGAGGGCAGGGCAGTGAAATGGCAGGGGACAGGGCGACATGGAGGTGATTTGTTTGTGGCCATCCCTCACTGGATTAAGGCGTCTACAGTAGATAGTTAGACAGACAATTGTAATCCATCCATATTAACCTAGAAATTTTTACCCTTAGACTATCATTTTCCTTGTTTCAATAGCAGAATAAAGTAGTTCAGTGGAATACAAAGGAAAGCAAGCAGCTAGAGGTGAGCTGATTCTGTCGATGCTGTTTTTTATAGAGTAGATTCTAATTAATGTACCTATTCTTTCTGTAAAAAAAAAACTACAGAGAAGCAGGGAGCAACTAGGTATCTACAGTCCTTCCATAACACATCTTCGAAACGAACACTGTATTCTGCTAAAAATTCCTTTCTGCTGCTCAAGATGCAAAATGAAGAGATGACAATTTTAGACAGGTAAAAAAAAAAACAGAATACAGCACCAGTAATATTGTGTACGACCATTAGTAATTTGTACTATTATATCGCTGTTTCCGCTTCCCTTTTCGCTTAAGCAAAATCATGAACCCTGCACATGAGGTAAGGTTTCAGTCTTGTGTGCCTCACGTGCAGTTCGCATGAGAAATTCTGCGTATGTCATTCAATTTGTCAGTCATTATGTCTGTCAGTCTGTCTGGCTGGCTGATTCATTTACTTATCTATCACCGTCTATCTATGTATGTATCTGTCTGTTCACCTTAGTCACATTCACTCTCATCAGTCAATAATAATAATAATGATAATAATAATAATAAATCTCACCACTAGTGTGATGAGTAAACAATAATAATAATAAAAATAATAATAATATATCTCACCACTGGTTTGGTGAATTACAATAATAATAATAAGAAGAAGAAGAAATATGAAATTGTTGAAGCAATATTTCAGTGAACTCCACATTCCAGATGAATATTTATCATAATAGACCTAATATTAAGGGACTTTTGGAATGACTCAAAAAATTTTAACGGATTTTGACCTGTGACCTCGAGATTAAGGTCAAGGTCGTTCATATTCCGGAAATCATGTTCACTCATATTCTGCAAATCATGGTCACTCAAGACCCACTACATTTCCATCGAGTTTGGCCAAATCGGCTAAATACATTCCAACTTAGCACTTTCAGGCATTTTGATTTTTCCCAGTATCTCAAAAGGCATTTTTTGTATCTCATTATCGATACCCAGGTATATGTTGACGACTACATATTGGAACATTTGCAAAGCAGTCAATTCAAAAGTTTTAGTTGCACAGGAGAACAAAAAGTAAAACAATAAGTAACGTGGAGAGCGCTAGTAATAAGGGAAAAAATTGTGCCCAAAGAATCCTGCAACCAAGACACATCACTCCTGAAAATTTCAAGTCTCTATCTCTAGCGGTCTCGGAATGCCAACCTTCTAGATCTTACCCCTCCCCCCCCAAAAAAAAAAATAATAATTGTAATAACATCTACAATATTAATAAGAACTCCATAGAATGTGGGGTATATGATTATAACAGCCAGTTTAATATTGCCCTCTTCGAAGTATAGGGACCATAGGCAAGGTTATATTACACTACATAGTTTAAAGGTAGATCATTAGCCTACCTTCTTTTGATGGCATTACATGACTGAAAAACTTCCAGTCACCTCCTGGGATTCTAACCTACGCAAAACCGTCGCTAGGGTGTCTGTCCATTAGAGCAAGAAATAATACAGCGTCACCACCAAGAGCATAAATTTGTTTGCTTCATTACCATTGATCTTCTCGTTTTAAAGGTTTGGTAATGTGTGTATGTGTGAGGGGGGGGGGGTACTGCAATACTGTAACTAATTTGAAATACTTTTTTAGAAAGCAATGTATTATTCAGCTATTTCGGTTTCTGGTTGTAGATGAAATATATCTTCAGTGAACGTTTTACCTCTCGATTTTTTTTTTTTTAACTAACGCCAGGCAAAACTGTCGACTCTGCACTGATGGATTCTTTGTTCATGCTTGTTTACCTGCCAGCTTTGTTCTACAAAGAAAAAAAAATTTGTTTACCAACTTCTTTTTCTCCCTTCTCTGAACAAAGTACAGCAGTCATTTGGTTGCATCTCGTAAGGGGAAATTTACTGGGCACTTTTAGGAGACTAGGGAATGTTTGAATAAAGAACTGTGCTTTACTACAAGACAATGAAATTTATCATTTTGCAGAAGAGCTAATTTTTATTGCTCTGCATTTCCTGAACCAATGAAAATAGACGCGTTTATTTTATCTTCACTGCCAGTAATACTGCACAGTGCAGTACACCTAAGACGGATTCAGCTGCATTAAGACCCCGTAGTTACTGTTTCATGAAACGGGAGAAGTCACTGAAAACCCTCAATACGATGATATCTTTATGACATGACTTTCTTAGGTCGCTTAACAATTTTATTCAGCTGGCAGTAAGTGGGTTTGAAACAGCTCTTTTAAGCCCGTCACTTCAACGATGACTTTAATATATTACTTCTGCCCCAATTAAGAAATCACCGAGCTGAGGAAAGATGTGTAGAGCCCTTTGGGACAAGTTTGCTCAAGGATCTGTACTTAGCACCTTTCTATTCCTTAGCGTAGTGGATGCTGAGTGCGATGCTGATAGGAGAGATAGGAGAGTTACTGTTCGCTGGGAACTTGACAATAGCTGCGGATATGGAGGACGAATTACAGGAGAGAGCGCTAGTGTTGCACAAGAGGCTTCCGACTGGGGGACCGAAGATCAACGCACACAAGTCAAAGGTGCTAATCAGTAGTAAGGAAGAAGGTGACACGAACAGCGGACAGTAATGGAACAGAGATGAGGCATGTAGAGAAAATTAAAATAGGGGTCAGTGAGTGTGGCAGGAGGAAGCTGTGAACTGGAGATAACAGAAAAATGGAAAGAAGCCTAGGAAAAATGTACGGAGGCATCGGCAGTGATTTACTACCGGATAATACCTAGTAAAGTAAAAACACAAAATATATGAAAGTTTTGGGACCAGTGCTAACTTATGAGGCAGAACATAATTTTGCCGAAAAAGGACAGGAGAGATTAATGAGCGGGCAGATATCAGAGTGTTGTGATGGCTAATGGGCATTTCTGTGAGAGAGAGAGGAATAGCGGCAAGTAACGCGTGAGGAAGGGAGAGAAAATAAGGCTGTATGGGAATGTGACTAGGCGGGACGAAGATAACGCAATAGGAGAAGTGTGGGAGAAACCTGTGAGGGGAGGAAGGTCGAGCAGAAGGCAAACAGCGAGATGGCGTGATGGGATATTGACGTTTATGAGGAGGACAGGGGTAGCGGAGGAAGAGACGTGGAGTGGAGGGTGGCTTACTCAGCTCGACAGAAGAGAAACTGACTCTCAACCAACGCTGTAGCTATCCGTAAAAAAAAAAAATAAGAGAAGAAAAAAGAACAACAACAAGAGAAGGAATGAATAAAGGAGAAGAAGAAGAAGAAGAAAAGAAGAAGAAAAGAAGAAGAAGAAGAAGAAGAAGAAGAAGAAGATGTTGATGATGATGATGATAATAATAATAATAATAATAATAATATAATAATAATTTTAATAATAATAATAATAATAATGAAAAAGAAGAAGAAGAAAAAGAAAGAACAAGAAGACAGACCTATTGTAATATTATATTCGGACATCGGCGAGACGAGTCTCTTCAGCTGGAAGCACCTTTTAAAAGATAGTTTTAAAAATGCAATGTAACTTAGGTCTTACTTGGCTGATAATCCTAAAAGTACCAGCTTCAAATTCAGGTGTAATCAGGTGAGCAATTATCAAGACTCAGTTTATTATTGACTTCAGGACTCCTCCAGACATTCTGCAATTTATACAGTAAAGACAGTTTAGCTGTTGCCAGTACACCGTACGATACTTCATGGAATTCCTTATCTGTCACTGTATCTTTAGCCATACGCCTAAATTCCAAAGTAAGTGGCCACAAGCAAACCGTTTCCAGGTCCCGCGAACAGGTAGCCCTCTCTCAAACTCACACCACCCTTAGTCTTTAACTAAGTGGTGTGCCTTTCCACTCCTTCTCTCCACATTACCCCCAGTCTAAAATGAAGAAATGGGAAGTTGTTGAATGCTGTGAAAAGTATGCATGAGGGTGGTAAGACTGCAGCTCGTGTGTATAGTGAACTGAGTGAAATTTTCTGTCTGAATGTTGGACTGAAACAGGGATGTGTCATGTCTCCATGGTTGTTCAGTCTGTGTATGGATGGAGTTATAAAGGAGATACAAGACAGGGCAGTGGATGTTGGAGCATTCCTAAACAGAGAGGGCAGCGGTTGGGAACTACCTGTACTGTTGTTTGTAGATGATACCGTATTGTTAAGTGAAAGTGAAGGGAAACTGCAATTCTTAGCGAATGAGTGTAGGAGAGTGTGTAAAAAACAGACTCTAAAAGTGAATGTAGGGTAGAGTAATATTATGGTCCTTCAAGAGAAATGAAGTCACTGAATGTACAGTGAGGTTGGATGATGAAGAAAGGAAAATGTGAGCTCAATTACGTGTTTGGGTAGTGGACTCAATGAGGATGAAGGTTTGGAGGATGAAGTGGTTGAAAGGATACAACAAGGAAGAATGGCTGCTGGCTCTTTGAAAGCTGTGATAAGCAATAGGGAAGTGAGCATGGAAGTAAAAAGTCGCTGTATGATAATATTGTGATACTATCTTTAACGTATGGAAATGAAGCTTGGACCTTGTTGGAAAGACACAAGAATGAGAGCAGTGGAAATCAGTTATCTAAAAGGAGCATTTAGAGTTACATGGAGAGAAAGACTGACAAATGAGGAAGTGAAGGAGAGTTGTGGTGTGGATATGGATGTGATCGACAGTGTTAGGAGAAATACGCTGAGAT
>JAGKTI010004579.1:0-18168 GCA_018397915.1 Birgus latro
TGGAAGGACAGAAGTCAAGAGTGAGAGCAGTGGAAATGAGTTATTTGAGAGGAGCATGTGGAGTCACATGGAGAGACAGACTAACAAATGAGGAAGTGAAGGAGCGTTGTGGTGTGCTTGAGGACGTGATGGGAAGCGTTAGGAGAAACACGTTAAGGTGGTTTGGGCATGTGGAGAGGATGGAGAGTGAAAGATTGACGAGGAGAGTGTATGTGAGTGAGGTGGAGGGGGCGAGAGGGAGGGGGAGGCCGAGGATGAGATGGAGGGATGGAGTGGAGAGGTATATGAGAGAGGGGGGTGTGAGTTGGGAGCGTGGTAGTGAAATGGCAGGGGACAGAGTGACATGGAGGCGATTTGTTTGTGGCCACCCCGTTCGGGATTGAGGCGTCTGGCAATAGATAGATAGATAGATCCCAGGTACAAGTATATTTCCATCTGCCTCGTGCAGCCTTACCCCTGACAATAACACTTCTCTTTTTGCACCCAATTTCCTTGCTCTCCACATGCCCAGCCATCAGTCTGCCTCTTCTCATCACAAAACCAGTACATTCCAGTCCCATCCTTTCTCAGCATACCAGTCGTAAACCTAGCCCTCCTAGGCCACAACCTCAAGGACATATTACACATCCACCTAATCATTGTCATTTCTGTACATTTGAGCCTGCTAATATAATCTTCCATTATTACCCAGGTTTCAGTACCTTACAGCATTATACTCCTACCACATGCTGCATACAAAGATCTCTTAGCATGGAGGGAGAGCCCTCTCAATGTCAGGAGAGGTAACAGCTCCCTGAACTTCCTCTAGCCACAGAGTCCCACCTCCAGCACATAACATGCCTCCCAAGTAACAAAACTCCTTCACACACACACAACAGACTCACCAGCAGTATCAGTCCTTTCATGCCTGACAGTCTCCACACGCCCCTCCTGACACACCGCACACACAAAATCAGCATTATCTTGCATTCCACCTCTAATACTGCTACATCTCTTATGCACCCACTTATCTAAAATACTTCACAAAATGGAATTGCTTCCTGTGCCCTTGTGGCAAACCACACATGGCCACTCTCCCTCTGCTTTGTCAGTATCGTCACAAGCCCTAGATATCATCACTCTTGTTTTATCTGCATTTACTCTCGAGCCCTTGTGCCCCATACCATCTCTCAACTTCCTAATCTTTCCTCACCCTCCCGGCCATTCTCAGCAATCAACACCATGTCATAAGCATATACCTCCCATGGGAGTCCATTTCTGAAGTTACATGAGAGACCTTCAGGCACCATGATAAACAGTAAGGGGCTCGAGACTGACCCCTGATACGCGCCAGCATTCATGGAAAACTCATCACGCAAATCTCAGTTCACTCTCACCTGGGTGCAAGCACTCACATACATAGCCATAACCTCTCTGACTGGCCACATCTCAATCTCATTGCCCATTTCATCACCTCTAGGGACTCTGTCAAAGGTCCAGTGGTCCTTTTGCTTGGCATAAATACAAATTGCATGTCATCAGTAATCACTCTTTCCCTACTCATACCCTCTAGAACTGTCCATTAGACCTACCTTCTTTACTGTATCTGGTTCAAAAGTTCATTTTTATGCCTCTATAATTTCCTCATCAGAGTATCACCCTTCCCCTTGAACACATTTACAGTCACACTCTTCAGCCAGCCGTATGGGACAGCACAAATATATAATCACATTTATCAGATCAGTAACTAAACCCATTCCTATATATCCTGAGGCCTTCAGCATTTCCGCCGTCAACCCTGACACACCTGCCGTCTTCCCCACCTTCATCCTGCCTATTGCTATGCTCACAGTAGCAGCATCAATCAAACACCTAGGGCCAAACACTGGATCTATTGACTCCAACCCTTGTTCCAGTCAAACTCCTCATTCAACAACTGGCTATCCTCATTGTTCACCATTTCCTTTCTTTCATCATT
This sequence comes from Birgus latro, assembly GCA_018397915.1. NCBI lineage: Eukaryota > Metazoa > Arthropoda > Malacostraca > Decapoda > Coenobitidae > Birgus > Birgus latro. The sequence continues at coordinate 1,958 of JAGKTI010004579.1, forward strand.
CTTCACACACTACTCACTTATGATATCCCTGTTTTCCCTCTTCATCTGATTTGTCACCTTTAATATTGTATGCTTCCTTTCAGTGCTATTTAAGTTATCCAGTAAAAGTCTCTGAGACTTAGATTTTCCCCTGTACACCATACCTCCCCACTAGTCCTGTGATTTGCAGCCAAGTAGCCTACTCCTCTTTAACACCCCATTTTCGTTTGTGGAAAAGCCTTCTTTTCTCCTTAAATGCGGCTTCTGTATCCTCATCCTGCCACCATGTTAACCTATGTCTTGGACAGCTCCTTGTCCATCCACATACTGCATCAGTAACTTTCTAGAGATTGTTCTTGAGAGCTCTTTGATGTTCATTAACACTTCTGTCAACAGTTCCCAGTTCATCCATAACACTACTCATCTCTCTATGGAAGGCATCCCTTACTGCTTGGTTTTTCAACTTCTATACTTTCTTCCTAGGTGTATGGGTCCTCTTCTTCACCACCAGCTCTTTAAGCACTATGTCACATTTTTTTCCTTTTTTTTAATGCAAAGAAGAAAGAACCAAAGGCTGGAAGCCCACAAATTGTTCCTGCCTAGAAAAATTTAAAAACAAGATAACAGAGAGCCAAAGTCAAGATTTGTTCATTCTGATATGCCTGGACACACTGCGTCTAAAAGGCTGAATGTCATTGGCAGCAGGAAATACTGACAGAGAAAGACATTTCCAGAGTTGACCTGTTGCATACGTGGACCGGGAGTAACCGTTAATTCATGCATAAGAAAGCTGGACAGAAAAGGGATGAGAGTTTGCTGTTAGAAGGGTGCTACGTGTCCACCATAGTGGTGGAGGGATGAAATGCCAGACACTTCAGAGGAGCAGTGACCATTTAAGTAGCAGTTGAAAAGAGATCAAGATGCAACATTGCAGCAAAGAGATGGAGGTTGAAGGGAGCCAGTAAGAAGAGGAGAGTTAATAAGATGAAAGGCCTTTGACTCCACTTTGTTGAGGAGAGCTGTATGTGGGGAGCCTCTCAACACAGGAGAGTTGTACTTTACACGGACAACTAAAACTCATGTATAAAGTCAACAACTGTGCAAGGGTAAAGAAGGCACGGAGTCGCCTTAGCACACCCAGTCTCGCCAACCTCCCATCGGCTCTTCTGACCAGGAAATAGTCTATCTGGTTACTATATCCCCCCAGACTCGTATGTAATCAACCTACTCTCTTTTCCTGAAATGCGTGTTGCACACAATAATGTTCAGTGCCTTCCCAAATTCAAATATACAGTAGGCGCGGAAAGTGTTGACGCCATCTTAAAAAAAGAAAACATTCTTGTGGTTAGCAAGGAGAAACAAATAAATTAACACTCACCATTGAATTTAGTATTTACTGGCATTCCCCTTCACCTTTATTATCTTCTTAAGGCGTCTGGGGAGACTGATGGCGTAGTTTTGCAGAACAGACGGACTAAAACTGCTCCATAGCTGCAGCCTCAAGTTTAGGCAAAGATGATGTGTCCATACTACGGAGCTGCCGCTTCATGTGCGCCCATAAATTCTCAGTGGGATTGATAATTGGGCTGTTTCCGGGCCAATCTCGAATAAAGGGAACCTCACAGTCTGTTAGCCACTGTTTCACTGACTTTGCAACATGTGCAGGGGCAGAATCTTGCATAAATACTCTTGCCTTGGTTTTATCAAAAGAGTCACTTAAAACATCACATAAGAGCTCCAAATAATTGTTCTGGTTCACTTTTTCATTTGCAGGTAGAATTACCAACTCACCAACACCATAATATGTAAAGCAGCCCCAAGCCATGAGTGAGGCTGAGTATTTAACAAACTTGGAAGTGTACTTAGGATCCAGGGGGTCACTGCCTGGTTTGCGGTACACTCGTGATGAAGGGGTACCAGTGACAGTAAATGTTGACTCATCACTCCAAAGCACAGTTTTCCATTGCTCCTCACTCCAGGCAAGATATTTCTTACAAAAATTTACTCTCTTTTTCTTCTGAAGTGCAGTTAGCAGTGGTTTTTTACGAGCACAAAAACTCCTGTAGCCCAGATCATCATGCAACAGCTGCTGCACACTTCTGACAGACACATCTGCCAGCAACTGTGGGTTCTTTTCTTTTAAATACCATGCTGTTAGCCTTGGATCCTTGCTAACTTGCCTTGAGATCAACTGACGGGTCCTGAAGGTTGTCTTACGAGGTCTCCCAGGCTTGGGAAGTGGAGTGGGAGGAATGGCCTCCCCACTGTCCTTGAACTGCTTCACCAGTCTCTGCACTGTCCTCAGTCTAACACCATCTGATTTGCAATAAATGGGAGTTTGTGGCCATCTTTGTATAAAGTAATCACTTCCACACGTTTGTCCTTGCTTGTGGTTACTTTAGGCATGATGAGAATGTGGTAGGTAACCAAATAACTGTGTTATTTGAGTCAAAACATGCCCTCGTGGTGCATCACACACAGAGACAATCCTCCTCCTGTGGCTGCCCAAACATTACTGAGCCTGCTCCTGTGGTGCCAAACCTATCAAGCAGGGTTGCCAGCTCCCGTTGAAAAAGCGTCAGCTCATTTCGCATCGCAGGGGAGGGTAGTATTGACCCTACTTCACTTAACGTGAAAAAGAATGACATCGGCCCTTTAGCGTCAATAGTTTCCGCACCTACTGTAGTATCCTTTCCCTTTCCAGATTGATCATACGATATGTGCATACCCCATGTACCCCTTCATATCCTTGAGCTGCTTCACCTAAATGACCATTTAACTCCCCTCCCAGAACTACAATCTCATCATCCCCTGTACCACTTATCACACATATCAAGCCATCCCAGAATCTATCTTTTTCTCAATTATCCAAGTCAGTGTGTGGAGCATAAGCCAATGTAAATGGCAGAGTGTGCCTACTGAACAGAATTTTCGCTGCTGTAATCGTTTCATTTACTCTCATTACATTCATGACATTCCATCCATATTTCCTCAAGTAGCACACCTACACCACCATATCCACCCACACTTCGTTGCCAGAATAACATATACTGTATCCACAATCCCTTCTAGCAGTCATTCTGGCTGATCCTTTCCTATATCTAACATCCAGTACACAATCAGCATCCACCCACCTCCTACTCATAGCCTCAACCACTTCCCCTACTCTACCCTTCGGACTACCCACATTCCATGAGGCCACTCTGATGTCCTTGGGTGATTTTCTTTCCTCAGGTTTGCTTTGCATTTTCTCATTCTTTGTCACAAGTCGTTTCGTTTCGTTTTCGTTTCGTTTTTGAAGGCTCCAACATGCTTGCATGCGTCGGCCTTGGTCACCTAATGGCGGCTCTCCACGCTGCTCGATCCCTGGCAGCCTCCCTGTTCAGTCCCTTAACCCTTAAGTCACATTTAATGACCTCGTCCCATGTCTTTCTCGGTCTACCCCTCCCAACCCCTCCCCCAATATTAAGACCTCTTACCCTCTGTACCCAATAATCATCCCCCATCCTTTCCACATGTCCAAACCACCTCAGCCTACATCTCATCACAACACCAATACACTCCAGTCCCATCCTACCTCTCAACTCTTCCATCGTAAACCCAGCCCCCCCAGGCCTTGCACGCAGGGACGCACTGCACATCCACCTAATCATTGTCATTTCTGTACATTTAAACCTGCGAATATCCTCTTCCTTTACTGCCCAGGTCTCACTACCAAACAGCATCACACTCCTAACACATGCTGCATACAAAGACCCCTTAGCACAAAAGGAGAGTCCTCTCAATGTCAGGAGAGGCAACAGCTCCCTGAACTTCTTCCAACCACTTCTCACCCTAGCAACCGAGCTAACTCCAGCCCCACCTCCGGCACATAACATGTCTCCCAAATAACGAAACTCCTCCACACACTCAAGAGACTCACCTGCAAGTTCAACCCTCTCACGCCTAACAATCCACCGGCTCTCCCCGACACGTCGCACACATGAAATCAGCATCATCTCGCAGTCTACCTCTAATACCACTACATCTCATGTGCACCCACTTATCACAAACACTACACAAGATGGATTTACTTCCCACACCCTTGTGGCAAACTGCACATGGCCACTCTCCCTCTCCTCTGATTGTACCGCCACCAACCCTAGATATCATCACTTTTGTTTTATCTGCATTTACCCTTAAGCCCTTGTACCCCATACCATCTCTCCACTTCTTTTATCTGCATTCACCCTCAAGCCCTTGTGCCCCATACCATCTCTCCACTTCTTAAATCTTTCCTCCGCCTCCTTTTCATTCTCCGCAATGAACACCAAATCATCAGCATACAACATCTCCCATGGGAGTCACGTGAGAGAGCTTCAAGCACCATGATAAACAACAAGGGACTCAAAACTGACCCCTGATGCACACCAACATTCACGGAAAACTCATCACCCAAAGCTCCATTCACTCTTACCTGGGTGCGAGCACCCATGGGGAGGCGGTAGCTCGATCGGTAGAGAGTTGGCTTGCGGTCCCGTGGGACCCAGGTTCGAATTCTCGCTGGTGCAGGGAACAGTTTAAGGATTTGAATTTCATTAAATCAGGCTTTACTGATCTACCAGAAGACCCGTCGACATGTCGTAAAAATTACCCCGCTAATACCAATACACCAGTCCTGTATGAGACAGCCCTAGCATGTATTCAATATGGACGGTGGGTGTTAAGCGCCGAAATGGTGACATGTAGATTGTAGGAGGACGACTGGGCCTTGATAGCAGACTGTGAAGCCTATGCCCAGAGTTGGACACATAAAAAAAAAAAAAAAAAAATGTTCATGGCCATAACCACCCTAACCAGCCACTCTTCCAACCCTAGCTTTCTCATTGCCCACTTCACCACCTGTCTAGGGTCTCTGTCAAAGGCCTTTTCCAAATCAACAAAAACAAAATACAATTCCCTCTTCTTTCCAATATATTTTTCCTGAAGCTGTCGAACAATGAATATGGCATCAGTGGTCCCCCTGCCTGGCATAAACCCAAACTGCATCTCATCGATATTCACTCTTTCTCTAATCATACCTTCTAGAATTCTCTCCATTACTTTCATTATCTGATCTAAGAGCTTTATACCTCTGTAATTTCCCCTTTCCAGGGCATCACCCTTTCCTTTGTACACATTTACAATTACACTCCTCAGCCAATCATCTGGGACAACACACTCATATATAATCCTATTTATCAGGTCAGTGACTAACCTCACCCCAGTATCTCCTGAGGCCTTCAACATTTCAGCAGTCAACCCAGACACACCTGCCGCCTTCCCCACCCGCATCCTGCCTATTGCCTGACTCACAGTAGCAGTGTCAATCAAAGGCCAAGGGCCAAACACTGGATCAGCTGGCTCCAAACCTTCTCTATCCCAATCAGACTCCTCATTCAACAATCGGCTATAATGCTCTCTCCATGCATCTTTAATATCCTCACTGTTCACCACTACCCTTCCATCATCATTCTTCACACACTGCTCACCTACAATATCCCGATTATCCCCCTTCACCTGATTTGCCACCCAAAAAATCATATTTTTCCTTTCTCCATAATTTAGATTATCAGGTGAAAGTCTCTGTCATGGAGAAAGGAAAAATATGATTTTTTAGGGTCACCCTGCCAGGACAGCTACAGGGACATCCTCCAAATGTACCTTGGTACTGTAACTGCTCTGCCATTATACACTCACTGATAGGGCAGCCTCTTGTGCTACTTCTAGATTTGGCCCCCCCCCTCACTCTTTGGTGGAAGTGGCGATCTGGAAACTGCAGTGCCCTGTACCCTCTGGCACAGATCCGAGCTCCATTCCATCCGGATTCCAAAATTACTGTGGTGGACCCGCACGACGCCTCCCCGCAGGTCTGCCAGTTGGTAGCAGGGGCAAAGTTTTCTGCCTGCTTGCCTTTGCTGGCATCAACCCCTGTGACGTAACAGGGTACATTGTGTGGTATGTAAAATGCGTGTAGATTAGTGCATGAGATATGGAAAGTGTTTGGGAGAGTATGATGGCCTACTTTCCATGTTAGGGTCACGCTGTAAAGGTCCACAAAGGGGGATGATCAAGATATCCTGATGGCTAGTGAAACAGAGCTCCAGCTCTCCCTACCACCAGCATTCTCATCCTCCTCAGGATTGCCACCCTGATCGGCTGATGTTAAAGCATACAGTGACTTTGTAAAAGTGTGCAGAAGTGAGTTTTTGAGTATGAAGAGGATCCATCCATAAACAAGGAAGATACGATTACAGAAGGGATAGGTTAGGATATGTTTGGTTAGGTTAGCATAGAATAAGTTAGGCTAGGTTATGTTAGGTTAGCTTAGGATAGAATAGGATAAATAAGGTTGGTTTTAAGTTGTGAAAATTTAGGTTAGCTTTGGGTAAATAGATGCTGATAAAAAATGGCATTCTAAGATGGCACCCATCTGTTTGTGCACCACAAGATGGCGCCTGTCTGTCTTCGGCACCATTAGGGATTGTAAACAAACACCCCATGTCGAATTCTTTTCACCACTTTTAAAACACATAAAAAGCATTGAAACTTGAATATGCAGTCAGAAAATACTGTATTCAAAAAATCCCGTGAAGACCTAAGTTAAAGAATAAAGCACAGGTGATCCATTGGGGTGAAGTGCATGCTAATACTGTATGTTCAATTACTCAGATTGTAATGGTCATTTTTATTCTTAATTATCACATGGTAATCATCAGTTAAATATAAGACCACCTTTTAATTATTATCAAAAATTTTAACCTACCTTTAAATTGATTCTTCAGTGACTTTGTAGAGGTGTACTGAAGTGCATATTCGAGTGTGAAGAGAATCTATAGAAAAGGAAAATACACTTTAGGCTCTATCAGGGATAGGTTAGGTTAGGATAAGTGGACAATTTGCCATTTGGACAACCATAGAACTACCAAATTTCCTTTATCTAGCAGAGGTGATGTAGTGTACCTTTAATTAAGCCATGAAATTAGCTATGCAGCTTGATGTGCGGTATGTATGGGCATTAGGTAGAAACAAAGAAACTGGTAATATCTGAGGATGGTGTATGCTTAATTTGATATTGACTAGTGGTAGGTGATGGTGACCATCATCCACTCACATGATGTAGTGTTGCCTACTTTTTCCTGGGCCTTTATCATTCTTTTTCCGTGCCTGCCCTCCTCTCTTCCTATTTCTCCCATCTTTCCTGTCACTTCTTACTGCTTTTCTTTCATTTACAGGTGGCTCTACATTCAGTGACAAACCAAACGGTTTCCTGTAAGCCAAGAAACCATTTACAGTGCTGGGTGGTAACCATATAACCATACCATACGTGCCCCCTACGTGTCAACAAGTGGATTGGTGGAGGGTTAGGGCCCCTCCCTGTAAAACAAATAACTCAAAGTCAGATGGCCACCCCTTACAGGATTATGGCATCTGGCAATAGATAGATAGATAGACAGATAGACTATGGTCCGTCTAGAATATGGGTATCGTTTGGATGTTGTCCCTCGGGAATTCCCCCTCCCGCGGCATTGCCAAGCCTATACCAACGCACCTCTCTGTATCATGTCAGCTATTTACTACTAAATGAAATTTATTTACAGTATATAGATATTTTATTCTCTAATAAGGCTATATAGTGTTATAAATATCCATTATTTTTTAAATATTAGCAGTGACTTTATAAATACCGCAACATTTGGCAACGTTGCTTTCTGACGCTGCCACACTTGTTGGGTGAAAGAGAGAGGCAGGCAGACAATCTGGAGGCTTTTCCTCAAGTTGTAATAATTCATAAAACCGTATAGACTTTTTATAGAAATAAATCTACATAAAATGTAGATTTTATATGCAGAGAGACAAAGAGAGAGAGAGAGAGAGAGAAAGGTGGTGTGGTGGGAGTGAGGACATAGCACTTTGTCTCTAATCCAATAATTTGCCCAGTACAAAAATTGGCAATGCCTCGGGAGGGGGAATTCCCATGAGGGACAATGCCCAAACGATCTCCATATTTCAGATGGACCATAAACATTTTTTTTTCCCCTTAAAGAGACCTAGGGTGAATTTGGACATCCATATACTGGTAATGTTATTATAAACAGTAAAAAAGTACATTTTTTTATACAAGGAAGAAGGAACCAGAGGTTAGAAGCTTTCAATAATTGTTCCCTCCAAGGAAAAAAAAAGGGCAAATTCAGTATCTTTTTTAATTGAGATGCCTGGTCACATTGCATTTTAAATACTAGAGGTCAAAAGCTGAAGGAAGTACAAACAAGAGAGTTCCAAATTTGACCTGTTGCATACATGAAGGACTGGGAGCATTGATTAACTCTTGCATTAAAGCAAGGGTTCTCAGCATTTTTCCCCACCAAGGACTCCTAGAGTTATCAGACCATTGACCTGTACCCCCATTAATCTGACACTGAATATAGAGTGGCAATTTATTAATTCAGTATACACTGGTACTACAATGGATATTGTCAGATGGTTGAAATTTAATGACTTTATTAAGCAGTTAAGCATTAACATCATAGTCAGTGTACAACGATAGCCACTACACAGTGTGAAACTGTACTGTAGTTACTTGATGAAGAAAATAAACATTAGCACCAATTCATTGTGCAGTGGTACAATACTGGCTGTTATAAGACTGATGAAATTATAATTACCTGTACTTCATTTGGCAAATCAGCTTTAACACCACGATTTAAATATGACAACCAGCATTAAACTTCAGTGCGAAGAATGTGCCTGCATTGTGTAAACAGTTTCTCAATTTGAGGAGCATTATTAGACAGACATACTCAAAGGTCATGCTCCACATTAAGCCATGCTCGGTGTTAAGTTTTCATGTTCATCAGCATTGAAAATCTTTGGAGGGACCTAGGTAAGTACTAGGGGACATAGCAAAGACCTTGCAACAGCAGCAGCTACAGCAGGGTAAAGGTCACTCATTTTAGACCGAAACTCGGTCAGGGCAGATGTTTCAAATGCATCTTTTGCAACAGAGTCATTCATCAACTTCAGGAATTCTTGCATGTTATCTGGGAGAAAGTGCACAGTAACATTGAATGAGTTTCATTTTCATTTTCGTTTTTGAAGGCTCCAACATGCTTGCATGCATCGGCCTTGGTCACCTAATGGCGGCTCTCCATGCTGCTTGATCTTTGGCAGCCTCCCTGTTCAGTCCCTTAACCATTAAGTCACACTTAATGACCTCGTCCCATGTCTTTCTCCATCTACCCTTCCCAACCCCTCCCCCAGTATTAACACTTCTCACCCTCTGTACCCAATTATCATCCCCCATCCTCTCCACATGTCCAAACCACCTCAACCTACCTCTCCTCATCACAGCACCAATACACTCCAGTCCCATCCTACCTCTCAACTCTTCCATCGTAAACCCAGCCCCCCCAGGCCTTGCACACAGGGACGCACTGCACATCCACCTAATCATTGTCATTTCTGTACGTTTAAACCTGCAAATATCCTCTTCCTTTACTGCCCAGGTCTCACTACCATACAGCATCACACTCCTAACACATGCTGCATACAAAGACCCCTTAGCACATAAGGAGAGTCCTCTCAATGTCAGGAAAGGCAACAGCTCCCTGAACTTCTTCCAACCACTTCTCACCCTAGCAACCGAGCTAACTCCAGCCCCACCTCCGGCACATAACATGTCTCCCAAATAACAAAACTCCTCCACACACTCAAGAGACTTACCAGCAAGTTCAATCCTTTCATGCCTAACAATCTCCACCTGCTTTCCCTGACACGCCGCACACATAAAATTAGCATTATCTTGCAGTCTACCTCTAATACCACTACATCTCTTGTGCACCCATTTATCACAAACACTACACAAGATGGAATTACTTCCCACACTCTTGTGGCAAACTGCACATGGCCACTCTCCCTCTCCTCTGATTGTACTGCCACCAACCCTAGATATCGTCACTTTTCTTTTATCTGCATTTACCCTTAAGTCCTTGTGCCCCATACCATCTCTCCACTTCTTAAATCTTTCCTCCGCCTCCTTTTCATTCTCTGCAATCAACATCAAATCATCAGCATACATCTCCCACGGGAGTCCATCTCTGAAGTCACGTGAGAGGGCTTCAAGTACCATGATAAACAAGGGACTCAAAACTGACCCCTGATGCACACCAACATTCACGGAAAGCTCATCACTCAAAACCCCATTCACTCTTACCTGGGTGTGAGCAACCACGTACACGGCCATAACCACCCTAACTAGCCACTCTTCCAACCCTAGCTTTCTCATTGCCCATTTCACCACCTCTCTAGGGACTCTGTCAAAGGCCTTTTCCAAATCAACAAAAACAAAATACAATTCCCTTTTCTTTCCAATATATTTTTCCTGAAGCTGTCGAACAATGAATATGGCATCAGTGGTCCCCCTGCCTGGCATAAACCCAAGCTGCATCTCATCGATATTCACTCTTTCTCTGTTCATACCTTCTAGAACTCTCTCCATTACTTTCATTATCTGATCTAAGAGCTTTATACCTCTGTAATTTCCCCTTTCCAGGGTATCACCCTTCCCTTTATTCACATTTACAGTTACACTCTTCAGCCAATCATTTGGGGCAACACACTCATATATAATCATAATTATCAGGTCAGTGACTAACCTCACCCCAGTATCTCCTGAGGCCTTCAACATTTCAGCAGTCAACCCAGACTCACCTGCCGCCCTCCCCACCCGCATCCTGCCTATTGCCTCACTCACAGTAGCAGCGTCAATCAAAGGCCAAGGGCCAAACACTGGATCTGCTGGCTCCAAACTTTCCCTATCCCAGTCAAACTCCTCATTCAACAACCGGCTATAATGCTCTCTCCATGCATCTTTAATATCCCCACTGTTCACCACTACCCTTCCTTCATCATTCTTCACACACTGCTCACATACAATATCCCGATTATCCCTCTTCACCTGATTTGCCACCCTAAAAATCGTATTTTTCCTTTCTCCATGATTTAAGTTATCAAGTAAAAGTCTCTGTGACTCAGACTTCGCCCTGTATACCTCCCTTCTAGCCCTGCGCTTGGCAGCCAAGTACTTCTCTCTGTTACCACCCTTCTTCCATTCCCGGAAAAGCCTTCTTTTCTCCTTAACTGTGGCTTCTACACTCTCATCTCACCACCAGGTTACTTTATGTCTTAGTGGGCCTCTTGTCCAGCCGCATATTGCATCGGTAACTCTCAAGAGGTTGTTCTTAAGGGCTCTATACTGTTCATTAACGCCTCTATTTACGGCTTCTTGTTCAGCCACCACTCTCCTCATCTCACTATAAAAGGCATCCCTTACTGATTGATTTCCCAGCTTCCATATTTTCCTCCTAGGTACATATGTCCTTCTCATCACTCGTTCCTTAAGCACCATGTCACAAATCAACAGTTTGTGCTGCTGCACACACTCCTCGCTTCCTATAACTTTAACATCCCTCACTAACCTCCTATCAACCCTCCTGACCAGAAAATAATCTATCTGACTGCTGTTTCCCCCGGGCTCGTATGTAATCGACTGACTCATTCTTTTTCCAGCTTGCTCAGTCCATCTGCAGGGAAGAAAGATAATTTTGCACAAGGTACACCAATTTTAGTTTTCCAATGCCCATGTTTTTGTCAAGTTGTAAAACAGCCTTGGAGGGTTAAGTTTAATGAGTTTAGACATACTGTACTGTAAAAATATGTAATTCATGGATGTCAGCTTCTGGAGCCACTGGTTGTCTGACAATTTCTTGGTTAACCCAAGCAGCTGTATATTGTCATGTTTGAAGAATTTGGAAAGCTCCTCTTTCACTGACTCGTGTTGATACCACATTCCCTAATGACAACCAACAAACCTTGGTGTGAAAGAGTAACACTTCCTCATGTGCTCCAAACTCTTGGCACAGAAGGTGAAAGAGTCGTGTATTTAGAGCACAGCTTGATGGTACAGTATTTACCATGTGCATATTATCATCAGGTACTAACTTTAATTTTGGTAGAAGAGTTTTAGATGTGGAGCGTACCTGTGAAGCATACTGTGATGATACCATGTTTCAGGTTTCGCTTCATTCACTCCTCCTTGAAACCCTGATCGATGGGCAAGCATTGCTGGTGCTTCATCAGTTGTGCACACTCATATATTATTTGAAGAAAGTTGTTCAGCCTGTAAAACATATGAGACTTCATGGAAAATGTCTTCACCTTTTGTAGTTGACTCTAAAGCATGACAGAACAAGAAAGCCACCTTGAAATCTCCACCGCTGATGTATTGTACTCACACGAGGAGTTGGGCACGAGCAGCCATGTCAGACAACTCATCAAGTTGGATTGCAAATTTGCCTAACTTGCCCCTTTTATTTAAGCAGTTACTTATTATTTGATATCTTCGGACATATCTAATGTTAGTCAGTGAACAGTCTCATTTGAGAAGGGTACTGAAGTGACCAGCTCAGCATCATATCCAATAACACAGTGGACTATATCATTACAGTATGGGACGATTAACTTCTCTGCAGTGTTTATTTATTTATTTTTTCTTGTCCAATTGTCAGTGATAAAATGTTTGATGCATGTAACCCAGATTTATTTTGTGTTAACTGAGCTGTCCCAAATGATCAGAGTGTTCTCGCTTCAGTCCCACTTCCGCATGAAGAAGGCAGTATTTTCAGATTTGGATGGCAGCAGTTTATATGTCAGTTGAAAATGCTTGGCTTCATGCACTCTGGTGATAAGCTTTGTGGCAAATACACGCTGTTGAGTTCAGACCCATTTTTTGCGATAATAGTGAATCCATACTGAATGTAGCATTCATCATGCTGATGTTTCTTTGCTGATGAGGCCATAACAGTATCTGGAATTGTAAGTCATTCATTCATTTGTCATCTAATCCTGTGTTGCCCCATGAGGAGCATAGGAGCCTGGGGCTAGACCAGTTGGTCCTGACATTTAAGACCAGAGTGTCCAGCCTCACTCATCTCTGAGTGGCATTACATGAGCCACAGTGCATGAGCAATAAACCCCAACCACCCCTTGAATATAAACCTCCACAGGTTCAATTCGATTGGAGCTCGGTAATTACCTGCTAAACCACCAGGTGCCATAATTTGGTTATAAGGTTACCACCCAGCATAGTAAATAGTTTCCTGGTGTACAAGAAACCATTTGGCTTGTCACTCAGTGCAGAGCCACCCATAGACAGAAGGAAGAAGAAAGAATGAAGGAGAAAAAGACAGAAGGAAAGGAGGGAAGAAGAGAGGAATGGGCAGCCACCCGAGAGCAGCACCACATCGGTTGAGTGGATGGTGAGTTCCCCCACCTACCAAGGAATTGGAATAAAAAGTACTTATATAACCAAAGCCATACATAAGTTATTGACACACAGTTATAATGTCACCACCATCATAAGATTACACAATAAAAACACCATCAGGCACTCATATTAACCTCAGTGTCATAAGATCGCACAGTAGAAACACATTCATACAGTCATAATGTCAAAAGATCGTAGTCAAAACATCATCAGGAAGTCATATCAACACCTTTGTATGATCACACAGTACAAATTAACTTCAGACATTTATCACACAGTGGAAACAATTTCAGGCAATCATAATAACCAAAGATTAGACAGTAAAAACACCGTCAGCCAGTTGTATAATACCACTGTTGCAAGATCACACATTAGAAATGATTTCAGGCAGTCATGTTATCATCATTGTCAAAAGAACAAACATTGACTAGAAAACATTCAGAAAGTGCATGCCTCAGCCAACACCAATGAAATCTATGATTTGCTGCTGAGTAGCCTCACACATGACTACAGTCATAAACTCAAGTTTCCAAAATGTTGTAACAACACTAAGTAATGATAATCATTACTAAAATGTAAAAAAATGACTAGCATACATTTCAGTGTATAGTCAGGGATGGGCATCACAAACAAAAAAGGACCTTGCGCAAGTGCAGCGTGAAATCCACAGTTCACTACCATGCACAAGTGCAAGTGAGCAGTCTGGTTAATAATCACTCTGTTATCCGGACACCCAATATTCGGACACCCCACTGTCCGGACATCATTGGCTTGGGTGTTCGGCACCCAAAAATGCCCCCAAAATGCAAAAAAAAAAAAAAAAAAATGAAAATCCGATTATTTTTTACCCTTAAGTTGGAAGTTGGCACGTGGCGCTTCCTTCGCTCCCCAGACTCTCATTCCCCTCCTCCCCAGTTCTCTCTCAACTGCCATAATGAGTAAACGGTTGACAGGATGGCTGGCGGTAGTGTTCGTTTTTGTTTAAACAGTCGTAATTCACAGTGCTAAGGGTTAAGTGCAGTTCAGCACTGGATTACTGTACATGCTTCAAGAGCATTTCCACCACTGTCAGAGCCTTAGAGGTGGGGTAATATTCGTAACAACCACCACGGGTATGTAAGTACACTGTCAGCTGCCAAATATTTTCCATAATCACTTCTAAATCCTCATTCTCTGGTTACATTTTATTTATTTCTTGCTGTGTGTCCCATATTTGAGTGCAAAGGCTGTGAAAAAGGTGATTTTCTTAGTGATTTTCATGTCTGTTACCTTCGTTCACAATGCTGTCAGCTGGTGAACATCTTTGCCATACTCACCTCTGAATCATCATTTTCTGGTTAAATTTCAGTTAATTCATGCTTTGTGTCCATTATTTATGTGAATATGGTCTTAAATAAGTGCTATGCATGTCCAGTAGGGAGGTAGGTAGGTGATTTTCTGAGTTTGGATTGGTTAGGGTCTGAAAGTACCGATGCGGGAGCTTCAGGGCCAATATCCAGACAGAACATGCCTTTGGCTCTATTATATCAGATAATGGAGAGGTTACTGTATTTAACTTGCACAATGTCGCAAAGCGCAGGCGCAAACCATTTGCACATATTTGTGAGGATTACTGTAAAATATTGAGATATTTAAATAAATTAGCATACTAATTTTTATTATTATTATTATTTTCTATCATTTTTTATTTGTGCAAGTATGCAATCAGACTAATATTTAGCTTGTGCAATGTTGCAAAGTGCAAGCTGAGACTGGACAGTACTGCCGGTACTCCTGGTACTGGGGGCATCCATTACTGACAAATTATTTACTGTGAAATAAAATGATTCAGTTCACACACTAAAGGTGGTAGGACTGGAGCAAAGCGTTGTTAACTGGTGGAAATTCAAACAGAGGAGTGAGCTGAGGGACAGGGAAGCAAAGGCTGTGATGTTGCCAGTTTTACTTTTATCTGCATTTTCTCAAGACATTTTATTAATAATAATTTAATATAGATATACAGCAACATATGCAATTCCTTACAGAAATCATTAAAACATATGATAGGAAACAGTAGGAGAAACACATTAAGGTGGTTTGGCCATGTGGAGAGGATGGAGAGTGAGAGACTGATGAGGAGAGTGTATGTGAGTGAGGTGGAGGGGGAGAGAGGGAGCAGAGGCCAAAGATGAGATGGAGGGATGGAGTGGAGAGGTATATGAGAGAAGGGTGTGTGAGCTGGGAGCATGACAAAGAAATGGCAGGGGACAGGGCGACATGGAGGCGATTTGATTGTGGCCACCCCTTGCAGGATTAAGGCATCTGGCAGTAGTTAGACAGATAGATTTTTAATTTATTATTAATAATAATTAAAAAATATTAAAATACATCATCTCTGTTGCAGCATTTTAAGAAATGCTAGTACCCTTCCCCCAACAATCCAGAACTTTTGCATCCCGCCCAAGCCTCCCCCATCCCTTTTCCAGCCATGCAGGCAGCTCCCAAGAGCAATTTAGTTGTAATTTGCACTCGCACACCAGCCTTTTCATGTGCAAGAGTGCAATATTGCGCAAGGTCTCGTATGGTGCGCAATACACAAAGGATATTCACCAGAGCACAACGGTGCACAGTAGCGAATTGCGTAAGTCATTGCGCACCTGCCCAGCACTGTGTATAGTATTATAAAAAACCAAGCAAACACTGTTAAAAGTGTTATGAACATACTTCATTTAGGTAAACGAAAATATCTGGAGACAATGGGGTAACAAGTACATGCATCAGTTGCAGCTAGGCCTAGGTTACTTTAATGAGACAGTACACACCATCCTTGCTCAGGACTGCTGTTTGAGCATGAACCAGCCTGATATGTGCATCAATCAGTAACTCTCTCTCTCTCTCTCTCTCTCTCTCT
>JAGKTI010004579.1:36026-49686 GCA_018397915.1 Birgus latro
CTCAAACTTCCCACATTCCACGAACCCACCCTAAACCCCCTGGGTGATTTGCTGTCCTCAGGCTTGCTTTGATGCATATATTTGTACTTGGTCATAGTCGGTAAGATAAAGGGGGGTAAACATTCCAAAGGCCCAGCCCATTGCACAGTCCTAGGTCCAGGCAATGGATCTGGGACCCCTAGCCCACCAGCTTACTAGTGGCTGTGGTAGTGGCCTCGGGGCACCCTGCCAGGACACCTGCAGGGACACCCTCCAAGCGCGGCTTGGCACTGCAACTGCCCCGCCATTATACACCCACTGATAGGGCAGCCTCCTGGGGCGCTACTCCCAGGTTCGGGCCCCTCTCTATTGAGCGGAAGCGGCAGCCTGGGAACCGCAATTCCCTGTACCCTCTAGCACAGGTTCGAGCCCCATCTCGCCCCGGACCCGTGATCTGTGCCGGCGGAACCCCTGTCAAACCTCCCCCCGAAAGTCCGCCACTAGGTAGCGGGGGCAAAGTTTTCTGGCCGCATGCCCTTGCTGGCGTCAACCCCTGTAACGTAGTGGGATACGTTGTGTGATATGTAAAGTGCATGTGGTGTAGTGCATATGATAGTTAGAGGAAATGTTTGGGAGAGTATGCTGGTCTACTCTCCATGTTACTGTCACACTGAAAAGGTCAGCAAAAGAGGATGATTAGGTAGCTAGTGAAAGGAGCTCCAGCTCTCCCTATCACCAGCATTCCATTCCCCTCGGGAGTACTACCCTGTTCGGCCCGTGCTACAGCCTCCTCCTACAAGTTAGTTGTTTTTACGGGGTGGGGCACTAACCCACCACCAACCCTTTTAGTCGCCTCTTACGACAATATGTACGCTGTGTAGACTTTCCCTCACCTCAGTGTGGTAATTGAAGAAGCACTCATTGAATGTACCGCTTTGTACCCACTGCACTGGTAGTGCATCTCATTGTGAATTTGCTGCCATTGCTGATTGCTGAGGCAGACATGGCACTGTCTGTACAGTTTTTCCTTGCAGGTATCTACCCTGGGTTCACTGTGTTGTGACTAGAGAGTTAGCCAGCTTAGGTGACCCCGTCGGGCAGAACAGCAACATTGTGTTTCCATGGTGCTACTAGTTGAACACATCCATACTCTGCCTAGAGCTCATGCATAACTTCTTTCTCAAACTCACATAAAGAAACACCTATGCCAGCAGCCTGCCAGAACAGTATGAATGCTTTCAGCATGGTGATATCAAGAAAGTGTCGGAATGCCCTCTTGTTCCACTTTCGGCACTTCTGGAGACAGTTGGTGGTGCCAATATGCGTATCTGACTTATTCACGAGCCGCATGTTGATGTAATCTTTGATGCCATCAGGCTTGATAACAGGCTCCTTGGTCCTGTGCTGCATCCCAGTGGTCTGCATCTCACCCTTGTGAACAGTGGTAGGCATGTTGACCTTATAGGCTACTTGTCATTCCAGTGGATGGCCAACATGTTACCATATTTCCTGTTGAGTAAATCCCCCTTCTTGGCCTTGGTGGGGAAGGCAGGGTAGTGCCTCCTACTGGGCCAAACAATGTTGCAGGTTTCTGTCCCATGCTCAAGGAGAAACTTTGTCAGTGCTGGGGATGTGTAGTGGCTTATCTGTGAACTGAAAATGTTTTCCCCAAAGTGCTCATCCATTAACACTCACAGTGGCACCTGAGAATCCATGCAGATCATTGCTAGGAGTATCCACATCTGATGCAGAGTATACAAAAAAACAAAAGTCCAGCACATATCCAGTCTTGCAGTTACAAATGACAACGAATTTGATGCCAAATTGATTATGTTCGGGGGATATGTACAGGATAAATGCCAGTCCTCCCAGGATTAACACAAGGGGCTCATGCACCACCACTTTCTGAAAAGGCCAGAAAAACTTGGTGAAAGAGTCCTTGATCATGGTCAAAATCAGGTGAATTTTCTACAACCTTCCATTGGGTGCAGGTCCCCATCTGGGGAAGAAGTGCAGGAACTGCAGAATGGCAAGGTGCCTGCCCCACGCCATGAGCTTTCTAAAGGCAGTTGTAACTTTGAGATTGTCCATGATCCAGTAGATCCTGGATGTCATGCCTTTTTGTGTGTGCCATAAACATTGATAGAGCTAGCCATATGTATAATCCACCCACATCCACGGGTTTCCACTACCTTATGTGTGAGTGGTCATGGGATGGGAGGTCAAGCCAGCATAGGGAGATTTTTTTATGAAAGTTGATCTTGTGCATTAGGTATTCAGTCATGGACACTGAAAACAAGTGCCATGAAAATATCCAGAATGCTTGAGGTTGCTCTCCTTGGGAAATCTGCTTGGATGCCTACCTGTGAATTATCTAAGGCAACCAGTGAGGGCTCAAATCCTTTCCCCTCCTCCTACACAATGGGCTCTGCACACATGTGGTCTGTGGGAACTGGGATGATGAGCACATGCACCTTGTACATTCCAGCCTCTTGACAGCCCAGCACGATCACTTGCATGGCCACTTGCACAGCGGTTGGAGAGGGAGAATAGGTTGAATTAGAGGGTGCTGATTCATCATTCAGCAATGTCTGGGGAGTGCTGGGAGGCGATGCTGCCTCCTGCGGCTGGCCACTTGGTTGCCTATGTGGTTGCAAGGGCACAGGTGAAGAGCCGGGCTGTGGGGACATCACCCTTGAAGGTCCAGGCTGGGATGATGTGGGTGGTGATGGCATGGAGCCTCTTCTTGGCTAACATGTAGGTGGCAGGCGGCCAAAGTGTGGCGTTTCTTCTGCATATGACTTCTGGCTCTCTGAGCCTCTGCATCAGAGTCTGATGCCTCAGACAAGTCTCCTGAGTTGTCGTAAGAGTAGGGGTTGTCACTGTGCAGTGTGGGAATATCAGCCACCACTGTGGGATCCTCTGAGTTGCTTTCAAACTGCAGCATGGAGCTATGGTAGGAGGCAAGGAGGGCAGCCAGAGCACGGTACTTGCCACATGATAGCTCCTGCTCTCAGAGGTAGTTTCACTACTTGATAATGATGACACTGTCATCTCTAGTGTCCTCCCAAGAGCACCCCCTCTGTGGGTGTGTGGGAGGCTTGGCAGAGGTGGAGCTGGCAAGGGTCGGGTGGCCAGTGGGGGCGGGTAGGGAATCAGATGATGTAGAACCTCAATTCATGCTTGTTCTCACCAGTATGGTGAGCAGGAAACTGACCAGGGCAGCCATGCAACACTGAGAAGCTTACATAACTCAGACTCACAGGGCACCATAGAAAATGGATAAGAATTCAAATGGTGGCAGGAAACTCAAAGTGGCTTTAGCTTTCATCCAAGCTGCCCCAGCTACCTTTTTTATGACAACTATAGCTGTCATTTGAGCTTTAGGGGTTACAGGAGGAGAGGTGGTGTTCAGCAAAGAGAAAGTTAGAAGAAAAGTGACAAATGTTACAGAAATGAATAGTTACACAAATGGTCCAGTACTTCTCGCTTGGTTGTTACTGGGAGAGGAATGGTTTGGTATTATGGCCTGATAGCTCCCTGAGCAAGCTACCATTAGGGTACTTAGTGTCTGCCTTAGACCATAACACGAGAGCAGTACTAGTAATTTATTAAAAATTTTACAAGCTACTGAATTCACCTGGTTTACTTTTTTTTTTTTTTTTATAGCTCCAAAATTGTCCAGATTTGCCTCAAGAATGTTCAGAAAGACCAGAGGATGATTCAAGAGCTGTTCCCAACCATATGAACTCTCCACAGGGTTGCCTGATTTCACCTGAGGCTCTTAATGTTTCTCAAACATCCGTAAAAAAATTGCTGGAAATAACAGTAAAGTGCACCAATTGTTTTGGTGGTTATAGTTTAATACCTTATTAAACCAGCCCCCCATAGAGTACATAATATTTGCATTGGACTACAAAACAAGCAGGTAAAAAAAAAAAAGTGTAACAGGCATCAAAATTCACTCCATTTTATGGTATTGTGGAGTGCTCATTGTCATGAAGTTTTTTTTCTTTATTTCTTTTTTTTAAAGAAATATTTTATATTCCAAATGACGATAGATAGCTCAGGCATGGCTAAGATGCATCTTACCCTGTATACGGTGAAACCACCTCCAGATAGTTATATTACGAGTTATTAATTGATTTGTTTCATTAACAAAGTATTTCATTAATTAAACTTAATTATTCTGCAGAATTATGGAACTAACAGTATGGGTGGATAATTGCAAGTTTATTTGGGGTATTGATAACTTGCTTATGAGGTGCACAAAGTACAGTAGTGAGATTCTTATTCATCAACCCCTCACACCACAAAATTGAGTGTGAGAGGAAACAGTGAAATTTCCAAATGATCTAACATGTAATACACCTTCATTATTACCACTTCACTGCACTACTAGGCCTAATTCCTTGGCACTCATTTCTGCCACATAACACTTATAAGCACTGGGAAAGATAGATACGGTCAGCCTGGACCATCAGGGCAGCCCGGCTGCCTAAGTGAATTAGTTAATAATGGATACTTTGCCAGTATTAAATAGCAGCTGGGGCAGAGGTCAGTTGTGTAGTTACAGTCACGTGCCCTGGTGCTAGGTTCAGTACAGTGGAAGCTCTTATGCTCACAGGCTGAGAATGACTATGGGTGGAGGTTCAGGACAAGACATTTAACACTTCTTTTGTGAAAGCTTAAAGAAATCTGACTTTTCCATGAAAGGAAATGAGAGGGGAGACAGGGTGAACCTGTTTTTGACACTGCCCCCCTCAGGTTATAAAAATTATATGACCTTTCCTTGGTCAAGAAAATCTTGGGTGTTGGTTGGTCATCAGGAGTGAAATATATGTGATCCATACACGGCACAGGAGTTACATGATGAACGTGTTACCAGTTGGGTAACCCCTTGTAAGGACGTTCTACCAATAAACTCACCCCTTTCTGAAACAAAGACCTTGTTGAGAAGTTATACAAAGAGGGAGGAGGTAGAGTAAGAAAAGAAAGAGGTAATAAGTGAAAAAGGTATGTATAGGACCCTTGTCTCTTGAGGTGAACATACATTGCAGTTGTTTGGCAGATTGTAACTAACCCTTGACATCCTTCTCTGGCTGTGTGTGTGTGTGAGAGAGAGAGAGAATTTGTCAGGTTATAGCCCTGTAGTCCTGACACTGGTACATCTTACTAACTCTTGATATGATCTTTCAGGTGGATCTCTGACAAAGATTGCTTACTACTCAACAGTATCACATAGGAAGGTTCTGTATAATGCAGAAAAAGACAGTGGAACATGTGTGAGTAGACTGTTTTTTTTGTTCAGTGAAGACTAATGTAATTTTTTCCAAATGATTTTTCATAAGATGTGGAACATGTTGCATACAAATACTGTAATGAAAATATAGATGAGTTACATTCAGGATACCACAAAAAATATTCATACTATCACAGTAACACATAAGAGAATCTTATAATTGCTAGATAAGATTCATAAGCCTCAGCTCAGGTTGCTCGTACAGTACATGAAAGAAAATCATAATAATCAGTAGCTTACTGACAGATAAGCTGCTGCCCAGGCTGCCTCCTTAGCCTGTGGGAGAACTTCAGATTTCCTGTCTTACTCTTACTGCTGTACACACACACATACACGCACATGCGCAGATGGACGGACGGATAGATGGTCAGACGGACGGAGCCAGAGCGATCGGACGTATCTCAACCACCTTTGCAAACCTTAAAAAGTTTTCAGGATTTACGTTTGTCTTGTCCACTGTAGTATTCTCTAAAGTTTAAAGTATTGTCTGTTAATATTGTGTGTCAAAAATGTAAGGAGCCATTGTCAGTAAATATTTGTGTATGCATGAATATTCATAGGAATCTTGATAACAGCTGTTAGTACTGTACCCAACCATCAAATTTGGCCAAAATCGTTAACATTGAGGGACTCAAATTTTCAGGATTTGACAGTGAAACAAGTGTGATGGATTTAATTAAAACACTGATTATGAGAATTAGTGAACTAGAAAATAAAGTGGAGGATTGAGTATCAAGAAATATGCCTGAAATGGCCAAAAACACTATACAGAGTCTGAGACAGACCAGTGAAAAGGCAAACCAGGAGATCGAGAATTTGAAATGAGAAAATACTGACTTAAGGAGAAAATTAGAAGAGAGTAGTAACAAAATGGAGATGGTGAGTGGTGTGTTAGAAGAGCAAAAGGCAAAGTGGACACATGTGGAAGAGGAACAGAAAGAAGTGGCCATGTTAAGGGAAATCATTCAGAAAGAAAGGTAAATTAAAGAAAGGGGGGGGGAGAAAATGTAGTGAAAATGTTGAAGAAGAAAGAGAAAATGGTGAGAGAAACTGTAGAAATGAACAGATGTGTAGTAATATTTGGCAACAGGGAGGAGGAAGAAAGGGTTAGGATCTGTGAGACTTGAGAAAGTCTTGAGTCAAGTGAGAAAAATATTGGACATGATTGATCCTGAAGGAAGCAAGTGGGAAAAAGAAATTGAGGAAGTAAGGAGAATAGGGCTGTATAAGAAAGGGGAAGCAAGGCCAATGAGTTAAGTTGTCATCAGAGTGTAGTAAATGGCATACTTAAAGTGACCTGGAAACTTAGTAAAGAGGCAGGAATGGAAAATATTATAAAAAAAGATTTCAGTGAAGGAGAAAGAGAAGATTTAAAATCTTTGAAGGAGCAAGTGAAGGAAAAAAATTACAGGAGGACAGAGGAAGAACATAAAATTTTTTTTGGGTGAGTGATGGATATGAAAATAAGAAAGTGGTTTGTGAGGAACTAGAAGTGAAGGAAACAAGGGGGATGGGTGAGAATACAAAAAAGAGAAGAATGAGTAAAGATAAAACTGGTGCAGTAAATCTAAAAATCATGTATGGCAATGGAGATGGATTATTATCTAAGAAAGTGGAAATTGGAGACTATATAAATGAAAAGAAATATGAAATTGTTTGCTTGGTGGAGACTAAATTGGACTGAGATGTTAATACAAAATTATTTGGATGGAACAATTATAATATTTGGAGGAAGGAGAGAGATAGCAAGTTTGGGGGAGGTTTAATGATTCTAACCCGTACTGACTTAAGAACAAAAAAAATATAGAAATTGATAATACCACGGCTGAACTTGTGGAATGGAAATGAAGAAAAAAAAAGAGATGTATTAATATTTTATATGCCCCACCAAACTAGGGCATGGACAAAAGAAGATTATGAACAGTTAATAAGAGAATCCGTTATAAAGCTAAAGATGTTAATTGAACAAAGAAATAAAATAATCATGGGGGATTTCAACTGTAGAGAAATTGATTGGGAAAATATGGATGCTGGGAACAGTGAGGAATCATGGGGAAATTAACTGATGGAATTGGTGATGGAAAACATGTTAATTAATTAAAGAAAATACTGTACAAAAAAGGAGAGACAGTGAACCATCAAAGCTCGACTTGATATTCACAAAGGACCCAAACAATATGAAGAACATAGCATACCAATGCCCATTTGGTAAAAGTGATCATCTGGTTATTAAGGTAGAAGTGGTGAAAGTGAGGGAAGGAGAAAGAGATGAAAAACACAGAGAAAATAGATAAAACAAGAAGCGATGCCAAGACACAGCAAACTCGTCCCCAGCAGTCGTTTTAGTGCTGATGTATAAACACAGTAGGCTATCTGGTCAAAGGTGTCACAAGTCAAATTTGGAGTATATCGGGTGAAAATTGACGATTGTATGCCCATTTGATATTTTGGGCCTGACCCACCTGACCTTGACCCCCCTACTGCAAATTGGGGGGTGACCCCCCTGATTTAATGTTATAGGATGCAGATTTGAAAGATGCACCATTAGGTTTTGGTTTCATGTCAGTATGACGTATTTGAAAGGAGTATGTCGAAAAACGATTTTTTACCCATATTTTGTTTGTTTGTTTGTTTGTTTTTCTTTATATATTTTGGGGCCTACAGCCTGGGCCTTGGCCCAATTTGGCCCAAAATTTAATCAGGTGATTAGAAGGTTACAGCCTATCATCCCTGTAATTTTAGTCAAAATCCCAGTTGTAGTTTTGGCGTCAACTTGTTAACAGACGGACAGTCACACAAACAAACCAGATGATAACAATACCAGTTCCTTAACCCCTTCAGGGCAGGGACAGGTAATGATGGGAAGGTAGACTTTGTTTTGTAGGAACTTTTTCCAAAGTGTAGACTGGAGTAAAATGAATGTGATCACAAATGTTGATAAATATGAGTTTTTGATAGAAGTATATAAAACAAGAGCTAGTAACTGTCCCAAAATTCTCCACAGCAATGAAAAGGAAGAAAGAATAGTTTAACAGTAGGTGCAGAATGGCACTTGAGGCAAGAAAAAGAGCATGGAAGAAAGTGAAAAGAAGGTGTAGTAAAAGGACTTGGGAGGAATACAAACAGGTAACAAATGAATATGTAAGGGTGCATGGAGAGGAAGAAAAGAAATATGAAAAAGATATTGTAACTAAATGTAAAAGAGAACCTAAACTATTTTATAGGTTTGTAAATGGTGAAATGAAAGTTCATCATCATCCAGACCTCCTTTCCCACCCTAGGGCAGGGTGAGGAGTAGCAATGTCCAGACAGCCCAGATTTGTCCAGTCCAATGGGCCATGTTTCCATTCACTCACCATTCAAGCCCCCGGAATCCTGGTTCTATCTGATACGCCAGAAACATTCACCATGTTCTGTAGCTTCACATAAATGAATCTGATAGAGTTAATCCAGATGCTGTCACATTAAAAAGGGGTGCCAATTCCCTGATCATGCACTTCTCCTCACAATATTCATCCAGCCAGTCAGTCCCTTAGCCTTACCGACTTCCAAACCTCTCTTCCTCACACACCCGTCCACCTTATCCCTCCACCTTCTCCTTGGCCTGCCTCGCCTCCTCCCTCCTTCATATTCGCTCAGATACACCTTTTTCACCACTGTTGTTAACCATTATGTCCATATGAGCATACCATCTCAGTACACTCACTTCGTTTCTGGTGTCCACAGACGTCCTCACTCCACATCTTTCACAAATCACATTATTTCGTATCCTATCCACCCTCTGTACTCCACATACATTCCTAAGCAGTCCCATTTCTGCTGCTGTCATTCTTGACTTTTCATATTCATGCCACACGACAGTATCACATCCATATGTTAAAGTTGGTACTAAAACTCCTTCATGTAAGCCTCATGCAGCTGCAACACTCAAGCCTCTGTTTCATATCGAGGCCTTTACTGCACTAGCTACATTCATTCCTTGTGTCACCCTACTTTCCACTTCTTTTGCACATTTTCCTCTCTTTTTTTATTACTGTACCCAGGTATTTGAACTCTCTCAGCAATTCCAGTATCTCTCCATTCACTGTAACATTGCACTAGGAGTCACCTTCTCTCTCAGTAACCATCACTTTACTCATTTCTACATTTACTCTCAAGGCACAACACTCAAAGACATCAGCAGAACTCTGCACTAGTCTACTAAGGTCTTGTCCACTATTTGTAAGTAGTGCTGCATCATCAGCATACAACAAATTTGAGATAGTCCATCCATCACCATTCATTACCAACGCCATTCCCTTCTCCATTACTCGTGTTTTTATTTCACTCATCACCCCAACCATATATGTATTGAACAACCATGGGGACATCACACAACCTTGTCGCACTCCCACACCGATCATGAACAATTCACTTAGATGCCCATTAACCCTTACCCATGCTTCCCTACCATCATAAAAGCTCTTGGTGGCACCCAGCAGCTTATCATCTACACTGTACATGTGCAGAACCTTCCACAATCCTTCTCTGTCTACTTTGTCGTATGCTTTTTCCAGATCCATGAATTCCATAAACACCTTATAGTCCCTCTAACAAGCCTTCTCCACTATCTGTCTCACTGCAAATATTTGATCCACACATCGTCTGCCACTCCTAAAGCCACCCTGTTCATCACTCACTAGGACTTCTGATATCTCTCCTAGTTTCTCTATAATAATTCTTCCATATACCATCCCTACCACATTCAGTAAACTTATGCCACGATATTTCTTGTACTCACTTCTCTCACCTTTATTTTTGTACAGGGATACAATCACAGCCTTTTTCCACTCTGCTGGCACAGTTTCACTCATCCATGCCTTCTTATATATCTCCAACAAGCACTTCATTCCACTCTTTCCACTACACTTAATCATCTCTGCATACAGCTCATCAACCCCAGCCACTTTCCCATTTTTCAGCCGCTTCACAGCACTTTTTACCAGCGTGAGTGTCAAGTTTCCTGGCACTGCATTCCTTCTCTGCACACCCCCAAAGCCAATCATGTTTACAGTGGCTCTGCTCCCTCTATTCCCATTCATCAGACTTTCAGAATATTCTTTCCATCTGGTCCTTACTTCATCCCCATGGGTTAATAATCTACCATCTACTGTGCATCCTTCACACCTTCACATTTCTTTTTGCTGTCACTTATACATTTCTGCACCTCATTCCAGAATAACTTCCTATTTTCCGAGTAGTTTGCATTTTTCCTCTTCACTAGTCTTTGTACGTGCTTCTTGCTCTCAGTATATTCAGTTCTTATTTCAATTGAACCCCTATCCTGTAATGACTCTGGCCACTTCTCTTTTCCTCCACCACTCTCTTAACCTCTTCATCCCACCATGCCTTACTTTCCTTCTTTGTTGTTACTCTTGCCACACCACACACTGCTTTAGCATTTCTATCTAAGCAATTCCTATATTCATTCCACGATTGAGGGTTGGATATGAAACTTATGAAAGAGAAGAATTGTGTGAAATAATGAACAGAAAGCCACAGTCAGTTGGTGTGTTGGAAGAGGAATTTAGGGAAACTGAAATGGAACCCAGGATGATGAGAATGGCAGAAGTTGCCTTTGATATGAATGAGGTGCTGCAGCTAATCAGGGACTTGGATGTGAGGAAAGCAGTAGGACCAGATAACATGGCTGGATGGATCCTGAAAGAATGTTGCAGCCAATTAGTGTTGCCTTGTTATATCATCATTAAGAGTTCTCTGCAAAATGGACAGTTACCTAAAGAATATCTATCTATCTATCTATTGCCAGACGCCTCAATCCCGCACGGGGTGGCCACAAACAAAT
This sequence comes from Birgus latro, assembly GCA_018397915.1. Classification (NCBI taxonomy): domain Eukaryota; kingdom Metazoa; phylum Arthropoda; class Malacostraca; order Decapoda; family Coenobitidae; genus Birgus; species Birgus latro. Next base: position 47,153 of record JAGKTI010004579.1, read on the forward strand.
CGCCTCCATGTCACTCTGTCCCCTGCCATTTCACTACCACGCTCCCAACTCACACCCCCCCTCTCTTATGTACCTCTCCACTCCATCCCTCCATCTCATCCTCGGCCTCCCCCTCCCTCTCCCTCCCTCCACATCACTCACATACACTCTCCTCGTCAGTCTTTCATTCCATCCTCTCCACGTGCCCAAACCACCTTAACGTGTTTCTCCTAACGCTTCCTATCACGTCCACATCCACACCACAGTGCTCCTTCACTTCCTCATTTGTTAGTCTGTCTCTCCATGTGACTCCACATGCTCCTCTCAAATAACTCATTTCCACTGCTCTCACTCTTGACTTCTGTCCTTCAAACAGGGTCCAAGCTTCACTTCCATATGTTAGAGTTGGTATCACAATACTGTCGTGTAACAACTTTTTCACTTCCTTGCTCACTTTCCTGTTTCTTATCACTACTTTCAACAAACCAGCAACCTTCCTTCCCTGCTGCACCCTTTCAAGCACTTCACCCTCCAGACTTCCATCCTTACTCATCACACTACTCAAGTACTTAAAGTCACTCACATTCTCCATATCCTTCCCATCCAGTCTCACTGTACATTCACTGGCTTCACTTACTTCTCTCAAAGACTATCACTTTACTCTTCCCTGCATTCACCTTTAGATTCCGTTTCTTACACACTCTCCCAAACTCATCTACCAAGCCTTTCAGCTCCCCTTTGTTTTCACTTAACAACAGAGTATCATCTGCAAACAACAGTACAGGGAGTTTCCAGACACTGCCCTCTCTAACTAGGGCCACTCCAACATCCACTGCCCGACATTGTATCTCTTTTATAACTCCATTTATGTACAGATTGAACAACCATGGTGACATGACACATCCTTGTTTCAATCCAACCTTCAGATGGAAAGATTCACTCAGTTTGCCATCCACACTCACTGCAGCCTTAGCACCCTCATACATACTCTTCACTGCCTTCAACCTAAAGACTAGAAGAGAGCAAATATTGTGCCAGTCTTCAAGGGAGATACAGGGAAGAGCCTCTCAAGTATAGACCTATATTACTTACAACTCTGAGGTTGTTATTATCATGCCCTGGCAGCCTACCATTCAGAAGTGCATCCGATTTTGTGTATAATATGAGACGCATGTGATTCTTGTATGACACGTTCGTGTATAATAATATTCGTGTATAATATCTGCATGCATAATACTATGATTCGTGTGTAATACGATATGAAATAGGACACACTTTTGAATGGTAAGTTGCCAGGGTACGATAATGACAACCTCATAGTCGTCCGCCACGACTATAGTGTTGTTCATAAAATCTGTGAGAAAATTATTTGAAAAAGATGGATTAAGTATTTAGAAGAAAATAAAGTGATAACACCAAGACAATTTGGTTTTAAGGATGGAAGATCTTGTGTTACTAACCTATTAAGTTTCTATAGTAGGGTAATTGATGTCATTCAAGAGAGAGAGGAGTGGGCAGATTGTGTCTATCTTGGTCTCAGGAAAGCATTTGACAGGGTGCCCTATAAGAGACTGCTGTGGAAGTTGAAGATCTTTGGAGGGGTGCATGAGTAACTATTAAAGTAGATGGAAGATTATCTGATAGGAAGGCAGATGAGAACAGTTATAAGAAACAAGGTTTCACAGTGGAAAAATGTGACCAGTGGAGTATCCCAGGGCTCTGTCGTAGCCCAAATAATGTTTCTGATATATGTACCGTAAATAATTTGCCAGAAGGTTGGAATGGTTACATGAGTATGTTCACAGATGATGCTAAAAACATGAAACATATTAAATGTATTGATAGTTGTAAAAAACTGCAAGAGAAACTCTACAGCTGGAGCCAGACTTGGAAAATGGATTTCAGTGCCAAGGAGTGTCATGTATTAGAAATAGAAGTGAGTGAAAAAAGACCGCACTGGACATATGAAATGGGCAGTGAGATAATTAATAAAAGAAAAGATGAGAAAGACATGGGAGTGATTATTCAGGTTGACTTGTCACCAGAAAAGTTTATAAACAGAATTATTGGAGGCACTAATGAATTATAATTGTTTAACACTGCACATTCTGTTCTTACTTGCACCACACCAGTTGCAACACGACAGTTTGCGCTCTGCACTTAATCCTTTGCACTCTGAATTCTGATTTGTTAACACTGCACAACACTGTAAATTCCCATATGGTCTGGTGGCAATGTATTGCAGTTTATTCACTGTTTATTCACAAAAACGAGCACGTGGGGCATCTATGGTGATAAGCATCTAGTCAGGATGGTTCTGTTAGGCGGGAACTGGGGAGGGGAGGATGCAAGGGAGTACTCTACTACACGCAAAAACACAACTGTTCGTCACCGCACAGCAAATTTAAAGTAGGGATGAACACATATCAGCTGCTTCCTCTTCTTCTTCTACCCCCCCCCCAGTCCAAAATGTCCGGGACTTGGGACGTTCGGGACTTGGATGTCTCGGTTTTAAAGGGATTAATGTATATATATATATATATATATATACATAT
>JAGKTI010004580.1:0-36798 GCA_018397915.1 Birgus latro
AACAGCAACCAGGCCCGAGAGAGACCTCAGCCTTCTTGCATTACTATTCTTATCCTTCAGCATGTAGAGTTAGATCTTGTAGTCATAGTCTACTCTGTTACGAACAGCCTCAAAAGGACCATAAGGTCTGTTGCTGTTTGCTTTCCTTTGTACTCCCAGAGGCATCCCCAGGACCCCGGGGCGTGACCTCCCCAGCCCCATCGAACAGCAACCCGTCTCCAAGAGTGGGCACAAGCAAGCGCGCCTACTCTCCCTGTTTAGTCCCAGTCCTGAGGACTGAACTCCCCACCAAGGCTCCACTAGGGAAGGGCCCCTCTCCATGCTGCCCAGCAACCCACTCCAGATGATTTGGCCCCTGGCAGTGGTCCCATGCCCCCAAAGGCAAGGCACACCTGATGGGACCCCCCCTCCCCCCACACCTGGCTGACACCTGTAAGAAGCCTGAGACTTCAGTAGGCACAGCCAGAGTCCTCCTGTCCTGATAATGACTGAAGTCTGTATAGAGTTAATATTATATTCATACTGTATTCAGTGTTGTATAAGATAATATACATGTAAGATTGGTCGACCAGAGTTTTTGTGCCCTGTTCCTCTAGTTGTATGCACTAGACCCGTTCTAGAAAAGAACCCCACATTAGTTGCACGTGATCAAAGGGCAAGTAGTTGAACTCTGAACATGTCACATAACACTTATTAGTAGTAGTAATCTAGATACTGTTGTAACAATTTCCAAGCAGCTGTAATCTAAAGAATAATGAAGACCTAAAATTCACCTCCCCACAACAAACTCCTACCTGTACCTTGGACAAATACCACCCACCAGTCACCCTTATCCTCCTGGACCACTGGTGAAAAGGCCAGCTGGTACTGCTGCTGCTCTAACTCAGTGATGGGTGGCTTGTGATTAGACCCTCAGGGGATTCCTGGGCTGCTGGCAAAAAACATCACTATCTTTCACTAGGGTCAGAAGTCAGGAGGGAATTGGAATCATTTCCCTTACTGGTAGTATGACCACCTCATCTTATCAAGATTCTGCACAAAACATGCGAAATCCTTTCGTAATCTGGTAATTTTGGTCAGTTTCCATGTCAGTTATTACATATGGCATAAGGCAATTTATTCTTGTCCCCCTGCTAGCTCGGTAGCAAGGAAATGGAATGGGTGGAAAAAGATGACCGAGTTACTGCCTCTCCAAACACTGAGAGGGTGCATGTGTTAGGAGTGTAATGTATCATGGGCGTGAGATATAGGAAGTGATGGAACACAAAATTCATAAGCTCAAGCATACAAAGATGATGATAATTAGCTGGATGTGTGGTACATCCTTGAATGACAGGCCTGGGGGTTAGGACTGCAAATGAAGAGTTGAGAGGAAGGATGGAAGTTGAATGTATTAATGATGTGATAAGAAAGGGGTAGACTAAGATGATTTGGGCATGTGGAAAGGATAGATGCAGAGGGTTAGATGTGAATGTTGAGAATAGGGTTGCTAGAGGCAGACCAAAGACCTGGGATGAGGTTATAGTGTGTGACCTCAGGGATCAGGGATTTGACAGAGAGACTGCTAGAGATTAAGCAACATGGAGTCACCTTTAGGTGACCAAAGCCAACATATGTAATCATATGGGAGCCTTTATTAAAGAAAGAAAATGATAGTACTGGTAATAATTCTATAATAAAAATAATAGTAATGGTAATCACCATCTTCATCCTGCCTCTTTCCCAACAGTAGTAGTAATATTATTATTACAGAATTTGTAGTATTTGTTTTGTTTATAAAGGCTCCAACATGCTTGCATGCATCGACTTTGATCACCTAATGGTAGCTCTCATGCTGCTTTATCTCTGGCAGCCTCCCTATTCAGTCCCTTATCGCTTAAGTCACACTCAATGACCTCATCCCAGGTCTTTTTGAGTCCATCTCTCGCAACTCTACCCCTAACATTAACATTTCTCACTTTCTGGACCCAATTGTCAGCCCCCATCCTCTTCACATGCCCCAACCATCTCAATCTAACTCTCCTCATCAAAACACTAATACACTCCAGTCCCATTCTACCTCTTAACTCTTCCTCATAAACCAAGCCCCTCCAGGCCTCACATTCATGGACAAATGGCATATTCAGTAAATCAGTGTCATTTCTGTACATTTGAGCCTGCGAATATCCTCTTCCTTTGCTGCCCAGATCTCACTATCATAAAGCATTACACTCCTAACAAATGCCCCAACCAAAGATCCCTTAACACGAAAGGACAGCCCTCTCATTGTCAGAAGAAGCAACAGCTCCCTGAACTTCTTCCAACCATTCCTCACTCTAACCATAGAACTAGCTCCAGCCCCACCTCCAGCACATAACATGTCTCCCAGCCAGCAAGATCAATCCTTTCAAGCTTGACGATCTCCACATGCTCTCCCTGACACACCGCACACATGAAATCAGCATTATCACGTAGTCTCTCTCTAATACCACTACATTTCTTATGCACCTAATATCACAAACACTGCACAAGATGGAATTACTTTTGGTGCCTTTGTGGCAAACTTCACATGACCACCCTCCCTCTTCTTTGACAGTACCACTATCAACCCTAGATACCATCACCTTTGTTTTATCTGCATTTACTCTCAAGCTCTTGTGCCCCATACCATCTTCCCACGTCATAAATCTTTCTTCTGCCTCCCTTTCATTCTCTGCAATCAACACCAAATCATTGGCATACATCTCTCATGGGAGTCCATTTCTGAAGGCATGTGAGAGGGCTTAAAGTACAGTACCATGATCAGTAACAAGAGGCTCAAGACTGACCCCTGATGCATACCAAGATTCACAGAAAACTCATCACTCATCTCTATTTACTCTTACCTGGGTGCAAGCATCACATATTGTTATTATTATTATTATTATTAGCAGTAGTAGTAGTAGTAGTAGTAGTAGTAGTAGTAACATGTTTACTAGAGTGGCACTGAAAACATGAAAAAAATAACACACACATGGTACATATATAAAATCTGTTATACATTATCTCTGATTGGTGCTCTTTATTAAAAAAACAGTACTTTCTAGATCTGCCACTGTGGGTAAGTAATTAATGATGACCTTCAATGAGCTACCTTTAGGTCAAACAATGCAACTACAGTGATCTACAACACATAAGGACCTGCACTGTTTCTCAGACTGTTCCTTTTCTGTCAGGTTACTTATGGTGACCAGCCTATTTTCCCTCACCTGGAAGAATCCCAAGTGGTATCTCAAGAATAAACCTGAATCACCTTTAAGACCACATCACAAGGACGTGGCGGCTACAGGTTGAGTAGTTTATCAACAGTAAGAAGAAATATATATTTTAAAACATTATGGATAGCTTGTTAAAAGAACAGTAGTATTCGAAAGTTTTACTGATTTTCTTCCCTGATTGTGTCAATAAGCTACACTGTATCAAAATATTCAGATACTGGAATCAAGTACTGTGATCACAGTACTGCTTTATTGCATCCATCCTTCTGTCACCAAAGACAACTGATACTGACTCTGACATCAACACTCATTCTGATAACCTTCTACATATCAACTGGTACACAAGCATAATACATGTTTTCCAGGTGATATGGCCTCATGGTGGTCATGAACATGGTCCAGGAATATGACACTCAAAGTCACACAATACCTGGTACTGTGTTCACCCAAATACTTAGTTCAAACTCTAGAAAAGTCTATCTGCATTGGAGACAATATGTACATATAAAATGTGACCATCCTGCTGACAGCAATGCATGTTACATTAGCATTTCAAAGCTATCTCTTGTCAGTCTATAGAAGTTTTGCCAAAATTCTTTCATGTCAAGTGCTACTCTATAACATGGCCACCTTTATATTTTTGTGCCTGTGTTTGGAATATGAGACCTTTTAATTAATAATACTTAGCAAATGACTGGAAAACCTGCATGTGACCTTAAATTCACCTTCATCACAGAACTAAAAGGGAGCCCCAACAGCCCTCTGTAATTTTGGTTTTGTATTGGCTCCAACATGCTTGCATGCATCGGCCTTGGTCACCTAATGGCAGCTCTCCTTGCTGCTTGATCCCTGGCAGCCTCCCTATTCAGTTCCTTATCCATGAAGTCACACTCCATGCCCTTGTCATGGGCCTTTTTCACTCCGCCCCCCGCAATGCTACCCCCAACGTTCACACTTACTTTCCACACCCAGCTGTCATCCTCCATCCTCTCAACATACCCAAATGATCTTAATCCATCTCTCCTCATCACAACACCAATACACTCAAGTCCCATCCTTCCTCTCAACTCTTTAATCATAAACCTTGCCCCCCAGACCTCATATTCAAGGAAGCAATTCTCATCCATCTAATCGTTGTCATTTCTGTACATTTGAACCTTGGAATTTCCTCTTCCTTTACTGCCCATGTCTCACTACTGTACAGTGTTACATTAGTAACACATGCTGCATACAAAGATCCCTTAGCACAGATCCCTCTCAATGTCAGATGAAGCAACAGCTCTCTGAACTTCTTCCAACCACTCCTTACCCTAGCCACAGAGCTAGCTCAAGCTCCACCTCCAGCAAATAACATCTCCAAATAAAAAATCTCCGCACACTCAAGAAACTCTCCAGCAAGATGAATCCTTTCACACCTGACAATCTCTAAATACTGTACTCTCTCTGACAAACCACACACACAAAATCATTAAATCACAGTCTAGCTCTAATACTACTACATCTTTTATGCACACACTTTTCACACACACACACACAGCACAAGATGAAGTTACTTTCCACACTCTTGTGGCAAACTGCACATGGCCAGACTCCCTCTGCTTTGACAGAACTGCCACCAGCCCTAGATACTATCATTTTTATATTATCTGCAGTTATGGTACTCTCAAACTCTTGTGCCCCATTCTGTCTCTCCATTTCCTAAGTCTTCCCTTCCCCTCCCTTTCATTCTCTGTAATCAACACCAAGTCATCACCATACAACATCTCCCATGGGAGTCCATTTCTGAAGTCATGTGAGAGCTCCAAGCACCATGACAAATATGGGCTCAAGACTAACCCCTGATGCAAGCCAACGTTCATGGAAAACTCATCACTCAAATCTCCATTCATTCCCACCAGGGTGTGAGCACCCACATACATAGCCATAACAACTCGAACCAGCCACTCCTCGACCCCAAGCTTTCTCATTGCCAACTTCATCACCTCCCTAGGAGCTCTGCCAAAGTACTTCTCCAAATAACAAATACAAATACAGTACAGCACACTTTTCTTTCATATACTGTATATTTTTACAGAAGTGGTCATACAATAAATATGGTATCAGTGGTCCCTTTGCCTGGCATAAACCAAAACTGTATCTCATCAATATTCACTCATACCCTTATAATATATTCTAGGACTCTCTCTGTGATTTTCATTACCTATCCAAAAGTTTTATGCCTCTATAATTTCGTCTTTCCAGGACATCACCCTTCCCCTTATACACATTTACAATCACACTCTTTAACCACACACTCATATAAAATTGGATTTATCAAATTACTCACTAAACCCATTCCTATATCTCTGGAGACCTTTAGCATCTCATCACTCAACCTAGACACACCCACTATCTTCCCGAACTGCATACTGCCTCTTGCCCTGCTCACAGTAGCAGCATCAAAGGCCAAGGGCCAAACACTGGATCCATTGACTCCAAACCTTCCCTATTCCAGTCAAAACTCCTCCTTCAGCCACTGGTATTATGCTCTCTCCAGGAATCTTAAACAGCCTCACTGTCTACCAGTACCTTTCCTTCATTTTCACACACTGCTCACCTATGATATCTCTGTTTTCCATCTTCATCTGATTTGCCACCTTAAATACTATGGTATACTCTTCTTTTCAATGCTACCGTATTTAGATTATCCAGTAAAACTTTCCAAGACTCAGATTTTGCCCTGTATACCTCCTTTCTAGCCCTGTGCTTGACTATTCTCTATTCCCCCCCATTTCCATATCTGGGAAAATCTTTTCTTCCTCACTGCAGCTTCTATGCCCTCAACCCACCACCAGTTGCATATTTGTATCCTAAACTCTGGGAGTGGTGAGAGTTACATAATTATATTAACCTTGGAGAGATTCTTTCCTTGCTTGTATGAAAACAACTGTACATGCCTGTTATTGCACTTCCTGTATTATACAACTCTTTCCCCAACACCCACACTGCAGTAATACTTGTGTCTGAGACTGCAATAGTTCAATCCACATAAGGCTTACTACAAGGATTTCTGTTACGCTCCTTTTTCCCTTCCATACAAGACTTGTTACAGTGAATTCTCTCACATTCCTCCTCCTCTTTCATGGAAGTCTTGTTAAAATGGTTTCTTTCCAGGTCTTCCTCACCTTCATCACAAGTTTTACTATTATGGTGTCTCTCCAGCTCCTCCTCCCTTTCCATATAAGCCTTGTTACAATAGTTTTTTTCAAGATTTTCTTCAGCTTCCATAAGGGTTTTGCTACAATGGATTCTTTCTGAGTGTTCTTCCCCTTCCATAAAAGTTTTGCTACAATGGTTTCTTTCCGAGTGTTCTTCCCCTCCTGCATAAATCTGGTTACAATGTTTTCTTTCCAGGCCTTCCTTTTCCCCCATGTAGTGTCGCAGGTGCCTCACTAGATGTACGCGTTTAATGAAGCCCTTGCCACAGTCCAGACACTGATACCTCTTCTGCTCACTGTGTGTATACATATGGCTTGTGAGGGAACTAGTATGACTAAACTTCTTGCCACAAACACTACATGCACACACCTGTTCTCCGGTGTGGACGCGAAGGTGGACTCTGAGGTTATCTTTCCGTGCAAATGTCTTGCCACAGTGGTCACAGCTAAACTTCCTCTCTCCTGTGTGAAGGAGAGCATGTGTGGTGAGACTGCTCTTCTGAGTGAAACTCTTGCCACACACCTCACACTGATGGTCCCTGGCACCAGTGTGTACAACCAGGTGCTGCATGAGGGTATGATTCTCTTTGAAGGTCTTGCCACAGAGGTCGCATTTGAACTTTTTGTACCCAGTGTGGATCTTGATGTGCCGATTCAGGTTGCTCCTATGGTTGAATGTCTGGCCACACACATCACATTTGTGATGTCTTTCTCCAGTGTGGGTAAGTGTGTGGTGGAAAAGGACAATCTTTCTATTAAACTGCTTCCCACATTCCACACATTCATAACTTCTTTCACTACTGTGCACTCTTTTGTGCTCCGTTAAGTTAGTCACTTCTTTTCCACACTCTTCACATGTGCGTTTCTTTTTCTTACTTGATAATTCTCCTCCAGCCTCCCAGCTGGCCACTGGAAACTCTGTTCTAGGTCTGTGCACCCGTTTGTGCTCCCACATGTTAGCCACTTCCTTCCCACACACCTCACACTTACGTTTCTTTCTCTTACTTCTCTTACGTGACACTGGTGCCGGTAGTTCTGCCTGAGCAACAGCCTCTGCCATGGCCTCCCAACTGGCCAATCCACTCCAAGCGGTCTCTTGCTGGGAATCCATGGCAACACATGGACTGGGTCAGTACACTTGTTTTGTATTTGCAGTATTATTTCTTGCCTGCTGTACCCCAACACTTCCACTGGTACAGTACACTTGTCTTGTATATGCAGTACTAGTTCTTGCCTGCTGTACCTCAACACTTCCACTAAAACAGTACAAATGTATCATATTGTACCATTTATAAAGTCTTACAAGGTTTCAACATGCTTGCATGCATCAGTCTTGGGCACCTGGTTATGACACATGCATACACATATTAGTTCTTGTCTGTTGTACCACAGCAGCCTCCCTCACCACAATATACTGACACACTCATTCACTAGCAAAACCTTGCCCTGCATTGATCCATGTTAGTTAACAGTAGACAAACAACAGGTTTTGGTGCTGCACTTGTCAAACATAGGACAGTCCTTCAAGAGCCTGTCAGGTGGTGGCAGCAGCTTGTGTTTATGGCTGAGTGTTAACTTTCTTGTGGGCCAACTTCAGCGAAAATGGTGTCCTGCATCAGCCCACTGTCAGCAGTTTACATCAGCTGGTGTGGTGAGCTGTGCTGACTTCAGGTAGCTTCCATCCTCACTGGTCTCCTCCCTCAGTACACCTGCAGATTAAACCGTATATAAGTGTTTCAGTCAAACCACTTTTATATTTGGTTGCTCTATAACAGTACAGTGATGTCTTTTGTACTGTATTTAATTTTTTCTATCATTAGGTGTTTTTTTTTCTACTTAGGGAGAAACTACAGAAGTTATTAGGTGAATGAAAAATAGATGTATCCTTCTCAGTTTTGAGAATTTTTTATGAACTGAATAGAATAATGAAGAAACAGTCATAACACACTAAAAGGGACTGACTACCTGATCAGTTATTATGAAGCACATGTGTGTAGAAAGGTGTGCCTATGAGCTGAAAGAGTGTATGGCCAATTTCACTGGGCATGCTCTTTATTACAGTAGTTCTATCAATACCATTTTTTCCCCCTTTTCCTTGCTTTCTGGATGCTACCTCATCCCACCTGTAGGTGAAAAGAATAAGAGGTGTAATGATGATGACTCATACATCAAATATGACAGATTTCTGGTGACAATACACAGCCTAAATGGCACTGCTGATAATTATGTGACTGTCACACTGATGAGGTGGAAATAAAACTGGGAACATAACATCTATGTATCTACCTATCACTAGACACCTCAATCCCATAAGGGTGACCACAAACAAACTGCTTCCATGTCACCCTCTCCCCTGCCATTACATTGCCCTCCCCCCAAATCACACACACCCTCTCCTAAACCTCTCCACCCCATTCCTCCATCTCATCGTTGGTCTCCCTTTCCCTCTCCCCCCCCCTCCACCTCTTTCACATACACTCTCCTCATTAGTCTCTTACTCTCCATTCTCTCCATATGGCCAAACCACCTGAGTATTTTTCTAGTGAATCTATCACATCCACCTCCACACCACAATGCTCCTTCACTTCCTCATTTGTCAGTCTCTCTCTCCATGTAACCCACATGTTCCTCGCAAATAACTCATTTCCACTGCTCTCACTCTTGACATGTATCCTTCCAACAAGGTCCAAGCATCATTTCCACACATTAGAGTTGTTATCACATTACTGTACTATCATGCAATGACTTTTTACTTCCATCCTCACTTCCCTGTTCCTTATCACTGCTTTCAAAGAACCAGCCACCTTTCTTCCTTGTTGTACCCTGTCACACACTTCATCCTCTAAACCTCCATCCTTTCTCATCACACTACCCAAGTACTTAAATGCACTCACATAACATGCTGATACTTTTTTTTGTGTGTGTGTATGTGTTTCATATTCATTCACAGATGCTGCATATCACTGTATAAAAATACTATATAGTCAGCACTCACATAACGAAGGAATACTGTACCCTGAAGCTCCCGCTTTATGAGAATTCCATGTTATAGGGCCACATATCTACATGTTAAAGGGTTTCACGGTACCCAAGCCAGCTCTAAGTTCACATTTTGGGGCAATTTTCCAATTTTTTTCCTCCCGGATATTTACCTACCTAATAAAGACATCATTCATTACAAACACTAGAGGATTCCCCACCTTGAATGGAAGAGGTTGTAGACTTGTTGGAGGAAGGTGGAGTGGGGTTCCATGGCAAAAAAAAAAAAAAAAAAAAAAAAAAAAATCATCACACAAAGCACATGTGCAGCCAGAACGAGGGGAGACAGTAGGCTCAACTGGGGCAGGAATGCTAAGTGGACCGTGACGACACCCCACACAGACACGTGACAGCCATACGTCACAGGCTGATGCAACCTGCGCTATGACTACCACTGGCTGACTAATGTCTGTTCCCACCGTGTTATGCCCTAGTTTGCCATGTTATGACTGTCTGAACCATAATTTGGGGCCTCTGACCACATTATGTCTATCGTCGCTGTGTAGTCCTGCGTTAAAAAAAATGGGCAGCTTCCTCTTTCCGCGTTATGTCTATCATTTTCGTGTTGTGACTAAATTTTGGCATCAAATTTTGCCTTCCATGTTATGTGAGTTTCGCGCAATAGGATCATGCATTATGTGAACAAAGACTGTACCTTACACTGGGATGAACTTGGCCATTATGCTTTTTGCCTGCTGTTTTTGTCTTACAGTCAAATGCAAATATTAAGTACCATATTCAGGGTTGAACTAAAAAGCAAACACACCATAATTAAACTGTAAAGAAAAACTGGTCTTTACCTCCTTTTTATAATATAAATATGGGTGTACAAATACACTACAAACTGGGGGTGAATCTGGACAGTATTTGAGAGTTTGGAAGTGGGCTACCTTGAGAGCCTGTATATGCTCATGACTTACCTCTAACTACTAAAAGCATGAAAGACACCAGACAAAAGTTTGAAAAGTAGAGGGATGGAATATATGCAAAGGGGATGAAAGCTAATACCTGTACTGGTAAAACAGACGTCATGGTCTACAGATGCAGCGGAGGTCATGTCATGGAACAGGCTGTATGGACTTGTGCTGTAAAGGGAACTGGGAGGAAAACTCTCCTGTGCACATCTTGTAACATATACATCCACAAGAGATGCAGTGGTGTTAGAGACAGACTGCAATATGTCAGAAATTTTCAATGTTGTAAACTATGTATGAGGTATTTCATGTGTGCGGTGTGTTGGGGAGAGCATGTGAAGGTTGACAGGCATGATAGGATTGATCCTGCTGGTGAGTCGTGTGGAAGAGTTTTTTTTTTTTTTTTTTTTTTTTACTTGGGAGACCTGTTATGTGCTGGAGGTGAGACTGGAGTTAGCTCTATGGCTAGAGTGAGTTGGAAGTTCAGAGAGCTGTTGCCTCTCCTGACACTGAGAGGGCTCTCCCTCCATGCTAAAGGATATCTGAATGCAGCATGTGTTAGGAGTGTAATGCTGTATGGCAGTAAGACCTTGGCAGTAAAGGAAGAGGATATTCACAGGCTCAAATGTACAGAAATGACAATGATTAGATGGATGTGCAGTGCATTCTTGAATGCAATGCCTGGGGGAAGAGGGGGGGGAACTAAGTTTATGATTGATGAGTTAAGAGGAAGGATGGGACTGGAACATATTGGTGTTGTGATAAGGAGAGGTGGATTGAGATGGTTTAGGCATGTGGATAGGAGGTCAATAACAGGGTGCAGAAAGTGAAGTGTGAATGCTGGAGGTAGGGTTGTGAGAGGCAGACTGAAAAAGACCTGGGGTGAGGCCACAGAGTGTGACCTCGGGGATAAGCGACTGAAAAGGGGGGCTGCCAAAGATCAAGTAGCATGGAGAGCTGCCATAAAGTGTCCAAAGTCAATGCATACAAGCATGTTGGGACCTTTATAAACAAAATGATTAGGGCTGCTGATAACAGAATGGATAGTACTGTTTGTTGTGATAGTCACTTGGAATGCAAGAGGGAGTTCTGTTACCTGGGGGACATACTGAGTGGGGGGGAAGGAGCAGAAGCTAGTTTCTTAGTTATAATGAGAAGTGGATGGAAGAAGATTAAGGAACCATTGCCTCTTCTGACTATAAAGGAGCTCTCCATTCATGCTAAAGGTACTGTACTCTGCAAAACATGAGGTTATGTGCAGTAATGAAAAAACTTATGCAGATGAGTTGGATATATGTGAATGGCAGAACTCGGAACAGTGCACTGTGACAAACATTTGGCATGATAGATATCAAGTTCTTACTGGTAGGTTGATTTTTTTTTTTTTTTTTAATGCAAGCTTACAATACTGATTTAGGAGCAAGGAAGGCGAGGGAGTCTTCACAGGCTCACAGCCGCTCAGTTCTCTCTGTAACCTTGAAGATTTCAGAGGTCGAGTGGCACCAACCTGCCTCAATTCAACCTACTTTCTGGCTTTAGAGATTATTTTTATTAGTGCCAGAGATCTTATATGGAAGTATTAAGCCCATTTACCCACTAAAAAAAATCCAAAATCAGTTCACAAGCTCACAAACACTCTGTTGTCTCAGTAACCTCGAAGATTTCAGAGGTACGGTGGCACCAACCTGACTTGATTCAACCAACAATCTGGCTTTAGTGATTACTTTTATTAAAGCCAGGGATCTTATAATGATGTATTAAGCCCAATTATTCATGAAAAACAAAACCAAAATCGTCCGGCATAGAGTTTTTTTATTTTTTATTTTTTTTTACCAGTGCGGTAAGGGTTAAACACAATGATTTTATCTTGCTATTATCAAACAATTTTCTTCAACAAAGGGGTGATGTGTTGTGAATGGGTCAATGACACTGTTGCTAATCCCTCTAGCTTAAAAAAATCTCTCCTCACCTGAATAAACTAAATTGAAGAGAATACAATAAATAAATAAATAAATAAATGCATCATCAGACTCCTCTTTATTTAAAGCAAGGTGCCTTAATCCCAGAAGGGATGTCCTTCACCAATAGACTGCCCACCCTACAATCCACACCTTCATTCATATATCTCTCCATGCCATTCCTCTAACCCATCCTCGGTCTCCTCCCCCTCCATCTCACTGACATAAACTCCCGAAGTCAATTTCCAATTCTCTAAGTGCACTTCCCATATGACCAAACTATCTCTAGTACTTATCCAAACACTTCCCAGCACATCCAAACCAAACACCACAACACTCCTAAACTTCCTCACTCGTCTGTCTCTCCACATGCTCCACACACATTTGACAGAAATAAGAGCAAAGATGAGTGTCAAAAGAGGTATATTTAACAGCTACTTACCATAATCTGGCAGCGTCACCTTGTAGCCATTTCCACCAAGTATCGTGAATTCAGAAACGCCTCACGCTTTTACAGTAAGTTACAAGGTTTTAGAACGCTGGGCATTTACTGAAATAAAAATACAGAGTTGTATAAACACAATGAGTCTGGGAAAGACTGTTATTCTTGCCATCTTCTGATTATTTTATTCAGCTCTGGATAAGACTTACATACAGCCTTAATTTACCCCTGCATTTATTGCAAGCTCAGTGGTCTGGTTAAACTAATTTTTTTTAAAAATCAATGAGAGGCACTTCCTAATGAATCAAAATATCTGGTTGCTGCA
Organism: Birgus latro; assembly: GCA_018397915.1. Lineage (NCBI taxonomy): Eukaryota > Metazoa > Arthropoda > Malacostraca > Decapoda > Coenobitidae > Birgus > Birgus latro. The sequence continues at coordinate 13,112 of JAGKTI010004580.1, forward strand.
AGAAAAATCTAACTATGACAGTGCCTGGAGTCAAGGACTTAAAATGTACTATGATTTTATATATTTAGCTCTCTCTCTCTCACTAAGTGGCAAGCCAAATGGTTTTCTGTAACCATGAAACCCATTTACAATACAATGCTGGGTAGTAACCACTGAATGTAGCCTGGAGGTACAGCAATTTACGGTACAGGATGGAGCTTGTGAGGGTTTCCATCTGCACGGCAGCTGGAGTTTCTTGCTCATGTAATGCCACTTAGGGGCAAGAGAGGCTGGTTACCCTTCCCTTAAATGCTGGCAACTGAGTGGCCTGGCCCTGGACCCATACACCTCTGTTTATATGAAGCAAGAAAGGATTGGATGATGGATGGACAGTTGAAGATTCTTTTTATTCAACTTAAGAACCACACAACTGGGAGCTACTGTCAACTAAGGGAAACTGCTACATCAGTTTCATTGACATCAATGAAATTTTAAGAAAAAAAATTTCTGTAACATCTAGGCGTAAAAATTTAAAAATGACATGTTGGCTAACAATAATAATGACCCAGTGTACTGGAATATGCAGTTGTGGGCATAAATAATGAGTAGGGTATATGATAAATGAGATGGTGAGTAATGGAAGCCATTCATTTGTTAACATTCTTTCTTGGATTAAGCCATCTAGCTGTAGCTATCCCAGAAATGTCTCCACATCATCCTGTCCACCCTCACACATATATCTCTATCCTCTCATCATTGGTCTTCCTCTTCCCCATATACATCATCATATAAAAGGGGTTAGTTCTCCACAATGAGCTGAAGCTGGAGAGAAAATGGAGGGTTTAAAGAAGCAAAGTAATATAAAATGCCAAAAGCCTACAACAACTGTAATATGGGTAAACTTTCTGAATTAAAAAAAATAAATAAACAAACGTGGCAAAACACTGGCAATATAAAATCCATGATGCAAAAAATAAAATCTGAAAAAAAAAAAATCTATTCTCAGACACCTTAATAAAAAATCTGTCTATTGCCAGACACCTTTAAAAAATCTATCTATCTATTGCCAGATGCCTTAATCCCGGAAGGGGTAGTCACAAACAAATCGTCTCCATATCACCCTGTTCACTACCATTTCACTGCCCTCCTTGCAGCTCACACCCCTCTCCCTCATATAGCTATCTCTCCACTCCATCCCTCCATCTCATAATCAGCCTCCCCCTTCCTCTCCCTTCCCCTCTCCACCTCATTCACATACACTCTCCTCATTAGTCTCTTGCTCTCCATCCTCTTCACATGGCCAAACCACCTCAACGTATTTCTCCTAATACCTTTTATCACATCCACATCCACACCACAGAGCTCCTTCAATTCCTCATTTGCCAGTCTGTCTCTCCACATAACTCCACATGCTCCTCTCAGATAACTCATTTCCGCTGCTCTCACTCTTTGCTTGTGTCCTTCAAACATGGTCCAACCTTCACTTCAATACATTTGAGTCTGTATCACAATACTATCATGCAGTGACTTTATTTCCTTCCATGCTCACTTCCCTATTTCTTAAAACTGCTCTCAAAGAACCAACAACCTTTCTTCCTTGTTGTACCCTTTCAAGCACTTCATCCTCCAAGCTTCCATCCTTAGGCTACTCATCACACTACTCAAGTACTTAAATGCACTCACATTTTCCATTTACTCATCATCAAGCCTCACCGTACATTCAGTAACTTTATTTCTCTCGAACACCATAACTTCACTCTTCCCTGCATTTACCTTCATGTTACGTTTCTTACACACTCTCCTAAACTCATTCACCAAGCCTTGTAGATCCCATTCGTCTTAACAATACAGTATTATCTGCAAACAACAGTACAGGGAGTTTCCAAATGCTTGCCTCTCTCATTAGGGCCACTCCAACATCCACTGCCCTACCTTCTATCTCTTTTATAACTCCATCCATATACAGTACAGACTGAACAACCATGGAGACATGACACATACCTGTTTCAATCCAACATTCAGATAAAAAATTTCACTCAGTTACTGTCCACACGCACTGAGGTCACAGCATCCTCATACATACTCTTCATGGCATTCAACAATTTACCATTTATTCCAGATATTCTTAACATTTCCCACATTCCTTTTCTATCCCAGGGCTGTGGAGTCAGTACCCCAAAACATCCAACTCTGACTCCGACCCTTTAGAGTTTCTCTATACTGTAATAAATCTGCCATGATAACTTACACTACATGTCATTCTATCACAACCACGTGAGCTGTCAGGCTACTTTTAAAACCCATATCCTGGAAGGTATGACTTTAATGGCTGTAGCTACAGTATGACAAAGTGATAGCTTCTTAAATCTGCTGACTGTGGTGTCTGTTTACATTCTGTTCTTTTCGTTCTGTGGACAGATGGCAACACTTATGTTTATGTTCAAAATAAATGAAGAACAGGAGAACAACAAACAACTCTTGAATAAAATGTGGAAAGCAAGAGAAAAAAAAAAACTGCAGCAGCAATATGAAATAAAACCGAAGGCGCTGTCATTCAAAACGCAATAGCTCCACATTACATCTACATCATGTTTAAAAATTTCTTTATATATGATGGGAGACCGAGTCTGAAACAGGATTTTTTTTTTACTAACATCGACTCTTGACTCCACAGCCCTGGTCTATCCACGCTGTCATATGCTTTCTCCAAATCCATGAAGGAGGCTCACAGCTTCTTTCCCATCTCCAGAAACTTTTCCACTAAAAACTTAAGGATGAATATCTGATCTATGCAACTTCTTCCCTTCCTAAAACCTCCCTGTTCTTCTCCAACTAACTCCTCTGTTACTTCCCAGAATCTGTCAATAAGTATCCTACCATATGGTTATTACACTAAGAAGACAAATCCCCCTATGATTACCACACACTTCTTTTTCCCCATTTCCTTTGTACAGGGGAATAATTATACCTGACTTCCAACCCACCAGGACTCTACCTTCCTCCCAGACCAATCTCCACATCTTCCATATCCATTCTACTACATCTCTCCCCCATGCTTCAGCATTTCACCACACACTTCATCAATTCCTTGGGCTTTCCCCATTTTCACTTATCTTCATTGTTTCCACTACTTCCATCCTACTGATTTCTTCCTCCCTTCTCACCTCCCTCTTTCTCCCAGCTATTCCTCAGCCACTTATACTTGCATTACTTTCATTCTTTGTGTTTAACAGTTCCTTCAAGTGTTTTCTCCATCTGCTCACTTTTTCTCCCTTCTCCACTAGCACTCTACCATTTTTATCTTTCACTCCCCTACTAACTTCTTTATCACCCCGTCTCTCTTTACCTCCATGCAGAACATATTCTTAATTCCCTCCACTTTACACTCACATTCCTTCCATATTCCTCTTCCACTCTCTTCTTACTCTCTCTTACTAATCTTTTCACCTCTCTTTTCCTCTCTACATATAACACTCTCTTCCATCTCTCAACTTCAACTTCCTCCCATCCACTCACTATGTGCTTTCTTCTTTTGCACTACAGCTTGTCTCACGTATTCATTCCACGATGCTGCTCCTTGGACCCCCTTTCAACTTCTCTTCATCCCACACACCACCTTACATGGCACACATATTTCTTCTGTGAATATCTTGCACACATCTTCCAGCTCTCCCTTCTGCTCCAGATCATTTTTACCCAGTCGGTCCTCTGCTTTTCTCTTATATTCTGCCTTTTTTCCATCCTCTTGCAACCTTTCAACTCTACTTGTTTGAACTACTTCCTCCCGTCCTTCCCTCCTTCTATTCCTCCTCTGCACCTGAACCTTGGCTTTCACCACCACCAAGTGGTGGTCAGAAAGTCTATTCCCCCACCCTTTGTATGCTCTTGCATCTATTACATGCATTCTCATTCTGTCATCAAGACACACATAATTTGGTCTTCAAACATTTTGCTACTCGGGTCAAAACATGTGTTTTAAACTAAATGGTGGATGCTGATTTCAAATCTACAGTTAAAATAATGCCAGCATGTCAGAATTTTAAGTTATGCATAGTATCCATTTATACAAGGTGACCCAGTGCTGACTTAACATAGTTGGATTTCTAACTTAATATGCAAAGGTCTGAAATGTGATTTAGGGCTTTTAATATACCGGCAATATATAATATAATCATCATCATCACCATCCAGACCTCCTTTCCCACCCTAGGGCAGGGTGAGGAGTAGCAATGTCTAGACAGCCTAAGTTTGCCTAATTCAATGGGCCACGCCTCCAACCACTCATCATTCAAGCCTACGGAATCCTGGCTCCATCAGATGGGCTAAAAAACATTCACCACGTTCTGTAGCGTCACATATACCTATCTGATAGAGTCAATCCAAACACTGCCACGTTAAAAAGGGGTGCACCAAATCCCTGGTTATGCACTTCTCCGAACAAAATTCATCCAGCCAGCTCGGTCTCTTGTCAGTCCCTTAGCATTACCAACTTCTATACCTCTCTTCCCCACACACTCACCCACCATATCCCTCCACCTTCTTCTTGGCCTACCTTGCCTCCTCCCTTCTTCAAATTTGCTTAAATATACCTTTCTCACCACTCTATTTTCATCCATTCTCACCACATGACAGTACCATCTCAGTACACTGTCTTCGATTCTCTGTCCACAGACTTCCTCACTCTGCATCTGTCACATATCACATTATTCCATATCCTATCCACTTTCTGTACTCCACATACATTCCTCAGCAGTCTCATCTCCACTGCTCTCACTCTTGACTTTTCATTTTCACGCCACACCATAGTCTCACATCCATATGTTAAAGTTGGCACTAACACTCCTTCATGTAAGCCCAGAGCAGCTGCAAAACTCAAGTCTCTGTTCTTATCAAGGCCTTCATAGCACAAGCTACTTTCCTTCCTTGTGTCACTCTACTTTCCACTTCTTTTGCACATTTTCCTCTATCTTCTATCACTGTACCCAGGTATTTGAACTCACTCACCAATTCCAGTCTCTCTCCTTTCACTGTAACATTACACTGGGGGTCACCTTCTCTCACAATAATCATCCCTTTGCTCTTTTCTACATTTACTCTCAAGGAACGACACTCACAGACATCTACAAAACTCAGCACTAGTCTACCAAACTCTTGTCCAATATTTGCAAGTAGTCCTGCATCACCAGCATACAACAAATATGAGATATTCCATCCATCACCATTCATTAACAATGCCATCCTTCTCTCCATTACTCATGTTTTTATTTCTCTCATCACCCCCATCCCTACATATATTGAACAACCATGGGGACATCACACAACCTTGTCAGATGCCCACAATGATCATGAAACAATCAGTTAGATGCCCATTTACCCTTATACATGCCTCACTACCATCATAAAAACTCTTGATGGCACCTAGCAGCTTACTATCTACACCCTACATGCATGGTAATAATAGTTATAATAAATTAATAATAATATTCATAATATAGAATACATTTCTTGTTCAATAAAGACTATGAAATTGGGCTTCGGTGTTTAGTTTTCATAGCTGATGATGATGACAGCAATGGTGATTATACAGATGAAATGTATAAACCTGAATTTGAGGAAAAGAAGCCACGCTAGCTAAATCAAGAGGAGCTGAATGATCCGGTGAGAGACATATCACTGTCCAAAGAGAAGGCTGAAGTTTTTGGCTCCAAACTACAATAGTGGAATCTCCTACTGGAGGGTACTAGACTCTCCCACGTCATTACCAAACACATTTAGCTGTTTTCTTTAACAAAGAAAATAACGTTTGTCTCTGTACTGATGTTACTGGACTGATGCATGAGCTAGGATATGAGCATGTGCCTGATGAATGGAGACTCTTCATGGATTCCAGCAAAGTGAGCCTCAAAGCCGTTTTGCTACACAATGGTAACACAAAACCTTCAGCTCCAGTAGCTCATGCTGTGGGTATGAAGGAGACATATGAGTCAATCGAAATCCTTCTGAAATTTATTAATTACTCAGCTCACAAGTGGAATATCTGTGGGGATCTCAAAGTGGTTTCCCTACTCACAGGTCTGCAGCTGAGCTACACAAAACACCTGTGTTTTTTATGCCTTTGGGACAGCTTTGATGGCAAAACTCATTTATGTTGTGAAAAACTGGCCTAAAAGACATGCACCAACAACTGGCAGGTACAATGTGCAGCATAAGCCATTGGCTGACCCCCAGAAGCTCTTCCTTCCACCACTCACATCAAACTGGGACTTACAAAAACTTTGTGAAGGCAATGGATCATGATGGTAATGGTTTCCAGTACCCTAGAGAAAACTGATGCTAAGCTCAAAGCAAGCATATTCATTGGGCATCAATTCGGAAGTTGATGAGCGATAGTGAGTTTAAAACTAAACTCAACCCACTTGAGGCTGCAGCAGGGGAAGCATTTGTAATGGTTGTGCAGAACTTCCTTGGGAACCAAAGAGCCGAACATTATGTTGAATTAGTGGAGTGGACAATATTCTAAAAGTCTATCAGCAAATGGGTTGAAGAATGTCTCTTAAAAATCACTTCCTGCATTCCCATCTTCATTTCTTTCCATCTAATCTGGGCAAGATAAGTGATGAGCATCAAGAAAGGTTCCACCAAGATATCTCTGAGATGGAAACTAGACACCAAGGGCACTTCATCCCAAATATGATGGATGATTACTGCTGATTTTTATAGCAGGAGACAATCAACTCCCACAAGCGCAAGAGTAAATGTCTCAAATACTGAATGCTATTGACCAATGCCTAAGTTGAATGTATATTGAGGGCACATGTTCTAGTAGCTACTTAGTAAGTTTTTTCTTATTCAAATCTTATTTTTTTTTTTACTATTCTTTTTAATGGAATGTTCCACATTATACACTTTGGCTTTCAATCATGAATACAGTATCTGCATGTGATATAATAAAGTATTTACAGATACTCAAGTCTGCTTCTAATATGACGATATACAAAATAATATGGCATGCCTGGTAACATTATGTATATAACATCTGAATGTGTATAACTTGAAAATGTGATGTGATGGCTAAATTCTAACTTCAGAATTGAATTCTGGGGCCCAAATTCAGTTAAGATGAGAACAATTTCCTTTAATAGCAGAAAAAAAGTTATTTTTTGTTTCCCATTACATGCCTTCTCAATCTGTCATCCACATACACATAATCAATCATTGCCTTCCATTCATTCAGTTCACCACCCACCCATCTCATCACTCGTCACAAATACCTGTGGATCATCTTATGCCTAAAGAGAGTATTGGCTATAACCAACCCTATACCTACACAAATGTCCACTAGAGCACTGCCATTCTCATCCACTTCTGCATGCATGTCCCACTCACCAACTACCCCATCCACCTTCACATTCCCTACTTTTCCATTCACATCTCCAATAAAAACAGCCTCTCATTCCTCTCAAACTTTTCCATGCATGCTTCCACATTTGCCCAGAACTCTTCTTTCACTTTGCTTGCATGATCTTGAGTTGGCGTACCCACACACACATTATCACCCACACCTGTAATCCTACTTTCAGTCTTATCCACACAATCCTTGAACCAACTGATCCATACTCTCCTATATTCTCCTTCCATTTCTTGCATACAACAATACATACCCCCTCTTCTGCCTTCTCATTCTCACCTACTCCTGCACATATACACCAATTCATACCCCCATTCTCTCATACTCTCACCTCTCCATTTACTCTCAGTCCATATACTGATATGTCCACTTTTTCACCCTCAAGCACTTTGGACAATCTCTCTCTCTATTTTTCACCTCATCATTCGCACCCCCCACATTCCATGTTGCACTCTGTACCAAGTCCTTTATTCAGTCCTTAGTCGTCACCAGTTCGTCAGTCTGGTCCGAGGCGTCTTGTTTGTATTTTTAGTTAGTTGTTTTCCAGGGGAGGGGCACTATCTGCCAACCCACTTGCTGACATGTAAGGAACAAATGTTGGTTGGTTATATGGTTACCACTCAGAGTATCAAATGATTTCCTGGTTGACAGGAAATCATTTGGTTTGCCACTCATTGTACAGCTACCCTGAAATGAGGACTGTTACATTAGGTGGGTGGATGATGGGCACCCCCATCAACCACTACAAAAATTCTGAGTAAAAAAAATAAATAAATAAATAAAATAAAAATAAAGATCTATCTATCTATCTATAGCCAGATGCCACAATCCTATATGGGGTAGTTGTTTGTCTTTGAGTTAGTGGTTTTATTGGGAGGGGCACTAACCCTCCATCAACCCACTTGTTGACACACATGTAACATGTGTAGGATGGTTATATGGTTACCTCCCACTGCTGTAAGTAGTTCCCTGGCTTACAGGACACCATTAGGCTTGTCACTCAATGTAAAGCCACCTGAAATGAAAAGAAAAGAAATATAAATGGTGATGGGAAAGATGGGAGAAATAGGAAGAGAGAAGGGCAGACAAAAAGAATGATAATGGTGAAGAATGAAGTAGGCAGCACTACACCAAGTGAGTGGATAATAGTCACCACTACCTACCACAAAAATGAAAAATGAAATAAAAACATACAGAACTGTATTATTAGCATGATATTTTAAAAAAATAAAATCTGAGTAAATATTAGGAGGAGGAAATGTAAAAAGTATAAATATAGGTAGCAAAACAATTAATCTACGTACCTACCTATTGCCAGACACTGTAATCCCGTAAGGTCAGGCAGGAAACACTCTGGGGAAAAATAATTATGGAAAATAAAAATCACCAAAATACTTAAAATAACTGATATCCAAGCAAATCTACTGAACATGGAAAAAAACAAAAGCATTAACAATAAACTACCATGCCAAGTGCTGAAGACGACATATTTATAAAGTATCTTAGCATCTTTTGGATCTACCCTGGCATCCTTAGGACACAACCTCAGCATCTTTCAGAAGGCTTAAGAACTAATGATATAAACAACAATAATAAATGATAATAATAATAATAATAAAATCAACTAAGCCAAACATAACTTTACAGTGAACGTAATAACCTACTGACCAAATAATACATATAAAGATGATGATGATAATAATAATCAATAGTACACCCAACTTTATAGTGAAAACCACAACCTACCAAGGTTCAGCATAGCTATCAATACATTAATGTCAAATATAATGACACTGAACCCTAGAATAAAAAAATTAAATAAAACACACACACAAATCACAGTACTGTAGTGTAAGGCAGGCACAGTGGCAGATGACTGTACAAGTTAACATTTTATCAAGCTTAATATCAACTAATTTTATTTTACCCAGATCATTATTCTTCTGAACAATGTGAATTCTGATAATTATGACAGGAAAGGCTGCATCATTTTATACTTTCATTTCCCTATGAAAATTACTGTAACTTGCATTTTGCAGGTTCCAGTTTAATGGATTTTTCTTCAGAAACTACTCACAGGCATATATATATAAGAAAGTACTAAAGCTGGTCTAAATGCTTTTCTGAGTTAACATTACTATTATCCACAGCTAACCTAACTACACCACCCACTGGTTACTGGTCAAATTTACCGTTACCCTTCATAAGTATTTTGTCCTGAGGAGCCGCGTAGCCGCAGGGCACGGTTATGTGGCTAGTAATGCCACAAATAACCTCTTGACGACTTCACTTCATATAATTAACATTGCCACGTTGCTTCACATGCCAAAAAATACGAGAATTACCCTAAAACTGCAGCTTTGACACAAAGCAATAACGATGGCAGGACAAGTTACAGTTTACTCCCCGAGTTCAGCGTTATGGCCGCCATCTTGCTACACTACAGTTTTACTACAGAACGATGTTTTTCGGCCAATACGATTATAATTACTCCACCAGAAAATACCCAACAATTAAACGTAAAACACGGGGCTTCAAGCCATAGGCAGCATCATATTAATTTTACAGATCAGAGTAAAAATCGCCATTTACTACACAGTTGCCAGATCATTGTACACTTGTTACATAGTGAATATAATTTTCAGAATACGGCTTACGGTTTACATAGGACAGTCGTTGCATCAGTAGAACATAGTACAGAACAGGGAACAATTCATCTAACAAGAGCTGTATTTATTTTAAGTATGATTAAATTTTGTAGACATGATGGGTAGGAGGATAGGGGCAACGGAGTTGGTAATACCGATACTGTGTTATTAAACAAAAATCAGCTGATCGGCGAGAGCAAAAGTTACCCGCTGACGGATGCGTCCTTCAAATCTGCAAGACAAGAAACGACAAGACAAGACAATATTTTCTTGTAACAAACGAGGCCATTAACACCACCAGTAAGCTACATTAGTGGTCTAATGTTAAGTGCAGGTTTCTAATATCTAAATCGCTAGCTGATGATATACCGGTAAGAATCAGAAGCCAGTGTTTATCTATTTATCTATCTATATATAGCCAGAAGCCATAACCCCGTAAGGGGTGGCCGTTTGACTTTGAGTTAGCTCTTGTAAAGAGGTATCAAGTGGTACCTCATATGAGGTTTGCTGAGGGAAGGGTTAGACAAATCTGAATGATGAATGACACAGTGATGAATGACAATGGCAAATGTAAATAATAGCCACTCCCTACTCTCATTCATCACTCAGATTGGTCAGGCCTGATGTCGACACCCCATTGCATCTAAAGGAAACCGAATGATATTAATACCACATGGAATAACAGATGTTACCTGTCATTCCAGTGTATACTCGCTGTTGACACCTCATTCCACATTAAGGCAACAGAATGATTGATATTATGTTGAATGACACTGACATTATCTGTCATTCCAGTGTAAACTCTCTGTTGACACCTTCCGTAGCTTGAGGATCTAGGCAAATGTGAAACTGTGTAACTGTGACTGTCAAAGTGTGAAACTGTGACTGACCCTTGCTTTCTAGTTCATCAAGCTTATATAACATCTTTTCTCCGCCTCCTTAGGATGAATGAGCCAGTGGGCTGTCTTAATCATAATCTACAGCCTACACATATAAATGAGGCTCCTGTTAACATATTACAAGTGAACACTTCTAAACCTCAACCAATACACAGCTTTGGTGGAGCTGATGGTGATTGGATAACTCTTTCATTTAGCTCCTCCTACAGTTATGTGGTTAAGGACAAATGGATCATTCTTATGTAATACATGGAAATAGTGTTATTCAGCCCAAAACAGAAAAAACAGTGAAAAGATTTAGTTAGAAGTTAGATAGTTGAGAGATAAGGAAACCCTCTGAAAACGTTTACTGTAATCTTTTAAGCCGCCCCCTTATCTCACTACTTTATTTTCTTCACCTCTGTTACAATTTCTCTACACTGGGTAACACACAACAGGGACAGTGCAATGAGGTTGACAGAGGGTATAAACTGGATTGACAAGTAACATCAGTGTCATTCCATGTGATATCAGTTATTGACTTTGCTAAAGGTGGAATGAGGTACTGTGAGAGGATAGATACTGGAATGGCAGGTAATATTCGTGTCATTCCATGAGATATTAATGTCACTTGGTTTCCTAAAGATGTACTGAGGCACAGAAAGAGGATTTCCACTGAAATGACAAGTACTGTAATATCATTGTCATTCCATATGATACCACTGTTATTCACTTTGCTAAAAGTGGACTGAAGTGAAGAGAGAGGGTATACACTGGAATGGCAGGGAATATCAGTGTCATTCCATATGATATTAGTCATTTGGTTTCCTGAAGATGCAGTGAGGTGTTAACAGAGTATACACTGGAATGACAGGTAATATCAGTGTCATTCCATGTGATATTAATGCCATTTGGTTTCCCAAAGATTCTGTCGGGTGTCGACAGAGGGTTTACACTGGATTGGCAGGTAATATCATTTTCATTCTGTGTAATATTAATGTCATTTGGTCTCCAGGCTAGACTTATCTGAATGACGAATGACAGTAGGGAGCGGCTACTATTTACATTTACCCTTGTCTTTCGTCATTTGGTGTCGTTTGTCATTCATATTAGTGAGACCCCTGTGGGAACGAGAGTAAACCAGCACGATATCGCAGTAAATGTTGACTATATCCTCGATAAGCTTTAAATCCATTTGGATGGATTCTCGCTCATCATACGAGATACAAACCAGTGTGACCAACTAGACGACTCAGTAGAGAATATTTCGTGTTATAGCATTAAACATCAATCCTACACACATTAAACTCAGTAATATTTTAAATTAAATATTAACATTCATGGAAGCCTTAAAAAGTAAATATTTCATGCATTGATGAAAACCATGATGATGTTGATAAAAGGATGATGTGTTTAAACCTGGGGACTCAGCTGCCAGACACACCACGTGAGGCGAACACAACACAGGAGAGCAGTATCTCTGTGCAGTAAAATATCACCAGCACCCACACAGCTTCATCAGTGATAATATGATGGCTTCTGCTCAGATTTATTAGACTAGAGCTGCCAAATTCACCCTCATTGAAAAACTGGGGCAATTTGCTTGTCTTTAGAGTTACAGAGATTATGTTCCACAAGGGAACTGTTAAAATCCATTTTAACCACTGGGGTCTCTGGACAGTTCTGTCTGTTTGTATACAGTGCTGCGTCTTCTTCTCTACCAAGTCAGCAATTGCATTTTTCAGTGACCTTGACTGGGTACAAGCTAGATGGGCACTGCCAGCAGTGTGAGAGGAAGCATCATTGCCGACAATATGAGGAGCGTGTGTGATAAAGGTCCTATCATGTCCACATCCACACCACAATGCTCCTTCACTTCCTCATTTGTTAGTCTGTCTCTCCATATGACTCCATATGCTCCTCTCAAATAACTCATTTCCACTGCTCTCACTCTTGACTTCTGTCCGTCCAACAGGGTACAAGCTTCACTTCCATATGTTAGAGTTGGTATCACAGTACTGTCATGTAACAACTTTTTCACTTCCATGCTCACTTCCCTGTTTCTTATCACTGCTTTCAATGAACCAGCAACCTTCCTTCCCTGCTGCACCCTTTCGAGCACTTCACCTTCCAGACTTCCATCCTTGCTCATCACACTACCCAAGTCCTCCTCATATTTCCTTGCAACGTGCTGTGGGAAGGAACCTGGTCTGGCCCAGGTGAGATGCTGTCTACCACAAGGGAGCACCAGGGAGCACCAGGTGCCTACACAGTGTATGTAGCTACTGTACTGTACCTGTAGGACAGCCCTACTGAAGCAGTTGCTTACCTGTGGTCAGTGGGTCTGCTCAGCCAAACGGAGGTTAAGCAACGACAACATCAACAACCAAAGTCCAGTTCCACCTTAAAAACCACAGTACTGGCACAGAAATCATACAGAAGCATATTTCACTGATGGTATTATGCCACACGGTCACCACCCTTATCTACCAAAGCTGACATGAAGGTCTCAGTTATTTCCAGTTTAATCCATAATTCACTAATTTCATCATTTTCAGAGGTCATTTAGTGCTGTCTTATGCTCAGATAATTGAGTAGGGGTTATACACAGGAATTATAGTACTCAACAATATTGTACCCATTGTGTTTGTGGGTTCTGTGTCAACTGTAATGTTTCTCTACCACAGTGGTTGTTAAAATGAGAAGAGGCCAATCATATATTTCAAAAAATGTGGTTGATCATAAAAGTGACATATCAGACAAGTGGGGCACCTGTATTAGGAAACTATACCCTTCCTTTTTCTTTTCTTTTCTTTTTTTTTCTTTTTTTTTAATTAACCCCATCAGTCTGAGGATGTATTTTATATTTTATTCTTGCTATCTCCAGACAAGTTTATTTTGGATAGGAGAGCTTCTTTGCATTGGAGAAGTTAGATATCACCTCCATTTACCCCTTCATTGTAAGACATCCTCCCTGTAAAGAATGATATGAGAAAATCGTTCTCAGGCTGAAGGGGCTGATCGTGTGTATAATGATTTTGTTTCTTGTTCAGTTTGTCGCAGTTGGTTGAGTTATTTGTATTAATGTATGTTCTTTGGTCAAGCATGTTAGTCAGTCCATACATGAAATCTAAGGTATGTACAGACAAAATTGTCACTGTTGCTGTTTTTTTCTTGTTCTATTTCTTTTTTTCCAGGCCCATCTGAGCGTAAATGTAGTGACCATCTGAGCATGAACCTAATGAATTGCAAGCTTAAGTTTTCCTTCTCCTGCAGTCGACCACTGTTTTGTTGGGAATTTGGGAAGTAGTTGAGGGATGTGTGTATGGACTGGTGATACCAGTTCCATCACATAAATGCATCCCTTTCCAGTGCCAGATAAAATGGTTCTAAAGTGAAACAAATTTGTGACAGGCTCCAGCTTTAAGACTGAGAGTTATAGAGCACATAGGTTAACACTCATTGCTCACTTTAAAATAACTTCATAGTGAGTCTTGAGTAACTAATGAAAAATGTGTTAATTCATGAGTAACTAAATAGTGAATCAACTTGAAATGAGAACAAACTTCTTGTGAACTGTAAGCATTAATATCTTGAAATGACCATTGTAGGAGTTTTGGGGGTATTACTCTTGTTCTCTTAAAATTATCAATCTATAGCCCGACGCCCAAATCCCACAAAGGGTGGCCGCAGACAAAACGCCTCCAAGTCGCTTTGTCACCCACCATTTGCCAACCCTCTCCCCAGCTTACTCCCCCCTCCTTCATATACCTCTCCACTCCATCATCCTACAACATTTTTGCAGGAGAAAGAGATGGTGTATAAGGTATTTCAAGTGCTTGCTGTGGGATTTCTGTGAATTTTGCCCAGTTGGTGTTCTTTTAGTTTAAGATTCAGTCTCTCTGTTGTCCTTTCTTTCTGGGCCTTCCTGCTTGTTGATACCAGGAATACACTATATCCTCTGAGGCTTATTTTTCTAAGTTAAACTGTATGTTTGAAAGTGTGAGATGTAGGGAGTGGTGAGGTTTGTTACTTCTCAGATTTCAGCACATTTAACTTTTTTCTCTCTCTCTCTCTTTCATTGGTGTGCATATTTGATGTCATGTGTGAAATATAGTATTTTCTTTGGTGATTTGTAATTGTACATGAAAGTATTGAGTTGGTATTTACTTCTCCAAAATTAGGAGCATGTTGGAGACTTAGAACTGTAATATACTATACCATTTCATAGACAGATTCATCTCTGTGAAGGGTGTTGTAAGGTGTGATTATTTTGCTGGCCAGTGCAGTGCTAATCATTACAGGTGTTGTGTAACTAAAACTGTGACTTATTTCTGCAGATGGTGTAGCATGGACCAGAGTTGACCAAATGGATTTCAGTCAGCTCACCACACCAGCTGATGTGGATTGCTGAGGCAGGACCCCTGTACAGCTGAAGTTGGCCCACAAGAGGTTAACACTCTGCTACAAACACAAGCTACTGCCACCACCTGACAGGCTTTTGAAGGACTGTCCTGTGTTTGACAAGTGCAGCACCAGAACTTGTAACTTGTGTACAGTTAACTTACATGGATCAGTGCAGGTCAAGATTTTATTAGTGAACGAGTATGTCGGTATATTGTTGTGGTGAGGAAGGCTACTGTGGTACAACAGGCAAGAACTAATATGCTGTATAAACTTGTGCTGTACCAGTGTAAGTGTTGCCATGGATAAAGATGAAGACAAGGATTGTATTAGGAGGACCAGTAGGCAGGCTGAGGTAGAAACTAAAGCTAAGAGAGAATTGTCAAGTAAGAAAAAGAAACAGAAGTGTGAGGAATGTGGCAAGGAAGTGAGCAGCTTGACTCAACACAGACTGGTGCATACTGATGACAAAAGCCACATGTGTATTTTGTGTGCTAAGATATTTGGTTCAAAAGGCAGTCTGACCAACCATACTAGGATCCACCATAAGGACAAGATGCTCAACTGTGATGTCAGTAGTATTATCCCCACCCACACTGATGAGAGAAAACACAAGTGTGGTGTGTGTGGCAAAATATTCACACAAAAGAGTTACTTGGTGCAGCACTTGGTCATCCACACTGCAGCTAGGGATCAGAGTGACAAGTGCAGCTTGGAGTTTAGTCAAAAGGGTAACCTTACCAAAGACACCCTGACTCACACAGGGGAGAAGTATATGTGTGGTCTGTGTGGCAAAAAGTTTACTCAGAAATGTAACCTCACCACACATACCCTCACTCACACAGGAGAGCGGAGGTATACTTGTGGTGACTGTGGCAAGAAGTTCACTCAGAAGATTACCCTTAAAGTGCACACTCGTGTCCACACGGGAGAGATGGTGTGTGGGTGCAGCGTGTGTGGCAAGAAATTTAACCATACAGGTAATCTAAAAAGACATATGTATATACATACTGGGAGGAAGAAATAACGCTGTCTGGACTATGTAACTGTGGAAAATTTATCCTGGCACTTTAACAGCAAAGGTCACTGTCCCATAATACAGTACTTAGAGATGAGGCATGGCATTCATTGTTCCCCTCAATCCAGATGATGTATTTTTACTTTATTCTGGCCATCAGCAGAGTATCATATTAAGCTTAGGACCGAGTTTTCTTCCTAAACACGTTCGTCCTCCTCCTCCTCCTCCTCCTCCTCCTTCTCCTCCTCCTTCTCATCATCATCATCATCATCATCATCATCATCATCATTCAGACCTCCTTTCCCACCCAGAGGTAAGATGAGGTAGGGTTCTTCGAGTCCGAAAAAAAGTTGTAGGTTTCTTTTATCCTTATTATTACAAAAGAACTCTCCTAAGATATATGAAGTCGATGAGATATCAAGAATACCAGTAAGCTAAAAAAAAAAAAAAAAAGATAAATTAGGCTGGTCTTTTGATCACCTGTGACACCATATTGGAAGGGAGGCAGATGTGAAGTGTGACCATTGCAGCAAGAAACTCGTTAATGTATATGTTGATTTGGTCCATCACTCCACAGTCTTAAGCACACGTGTGAATGCATGACAGAGTGACATAAATAAGGGGACATAGTTGGAATGTTAGCCTCAGGGACACACATAGCAGCAGCCTCACACCAGTAACACCATAAGCTACACCAGCAACACCTTAAATGATGCCACCACACTAGTACATACAGTCCATGATGCAGGTGAGGTAGAGTACAGTAATACCTTATAACAATAGAATACCATACAAGCATTGCATGCCAGACTGGTATGAAGCAGCAACAGTTTTGTACAGTAATATCAATCCATTTGTTATTCTTGAGATTGAAGATAGGTGGCTACCATTGACCCAGGGAGATACTACCATGAGAGTGAAATGTGTTTACAGTCATAACTCTTAGGCAGGAATCATTCAGCCATAAGTACAGTCACTCATTTATTTTTCTTAGCGTGACTGTACAATAAGTCAGAATCCAAGCTGTGACTCTCATATTTTTACCATCCATCCATCCATCATCCAATCCTGTGTCGCCCCATGAGGAGCGTAGGAACCCAGGGCTAGGCAAGTTTGTCCTGACATTTAAGATGAGAGTGACCAGCTTCACTCATCCTTGAGTGGCACTACATGAGCAATTAACCCCAACCATCCCATGGATATAAACCTTCATCGGTTCAGTCTGATTGGAGTGCCTTAATTTCCCACTAAACCACCAGGCGCCAAAATTTAGTTATATGGTTACCACCCAGCGCAGTAAATAGTTTCCTGGTGTACAGGAAACCATTTGGCTTGTCAGTCAGTGTAGAGTCATCCACAAGCAGAAAGAAGAGGAAAGAATGGGAGAAAGAAAGACAGAAGAGGATGGAAGGAAAGAAGGATGGATGAGAGGAAAGGGCAGAAATCTGAAAGCAGCACTACATCGAGTGAGTGGATAAAATCCTATTAAACATCTCAAATTTCTTTCTAACCAACAGCTTCCAGCAACTGTTGAGAATTAAATGGCTGGTTTTGGCACTTGGTTCATGGGTCGAGCCAGAAAAAAAATTAGGGAGGGGGTTCTGAAACTTTCTGGCTGAGTCAATAGCATGCTTGTAACGTTGGTTGGGAGAAGTGCAGGAGGTTTGGGAGCTTCCTTCTGAAAAATAGGGGAAAATGGTGCATTCTTATACTATTTGGATGGGCAATTGCAGAATTTTCTTTATTTTTCGTTAAAAAATTTTCAACATCAGAATCTTAAATTCAGAACCAACAATTCGTGTTTTCAGAAAAATTTTTATTTCTCAAGTTTAACAGTCAAACAGTGGAAAACTTTACAATCACATTTTTTAGAATGTCCAGGAATTCCATCATTCTTAGATGGCAACTTTCAAACTCACAGATGATCTGTTGTTTGTGTAGCTGCTCTGTGTAATGAATGTGAAGTATCAGAAATCCATCCATGCAGTCTTATTTCATGTTTGTACCTACGTGCATTTTAAGTTGTCTCAGTGCAATGATGGACCACTGATATTCAATAGTACAAAATATGCAGAAAAGTGTATGGATGTTAGGAACAACATTTTGTCTGTGTGCATGAATGTTTGCTGCTGTGTCTGAAGTTCTTATCATCATCATGTAATCCTCTGTTGCCCCACGAGTAGCATAGAAGCCCGGGGCTAGGCAAGTTGGTCCTGAAGCTTCAGGAAAAATATATTGGAAAGAAAAGGGAACTGTACTTTGTTTTTGTTGATTTGGAAAAGGCCTTTGACAGAGTCCCTAGAGAGGTGGTGATGTGGGCGATGAGAACTTGGGTTGGAGGAGTGGCTGGTTAGGATGGTTATGGCCATGTATGTGGGTGCTCGCACCCAGGTAAGAGTGAATGGAGCTTTGAGTGATGAGTTTTCCATGAATGTTGGTGTGCATCAGGGGTCAGTTTTGAGTCCCTTGTTGTTTATCATGGTACTTGAAGCCCTGTCACGAGACTTCAGAAATGGACTCCCGCGGGAGATGTTGTATGCTGATGATTTGGTGTTGATTGCAGAGAATGAAAGGGAGGCGAAGGAAAGATTCAGGAAGTGGAGAGATGGTGTGGGGCACAAGAGCTTAAGGGTAAATGCAGATAAAACAAAAGTAATGATATCTGTTTTTGGCGGCAGTACAGTCAAAGAAGAGAGAGAGTGGCCATGTGCAATTTGCCTCAAGGGCATGGGAAGTAATTCCAACTTGTGCAGTGTTTGTGATAAATGGGTGCACAAGAGATGTAGTGGTATTAGAGGTAGACTGCGTGATAATGCTGATTTTATGTGTGCGGTGTGTCGGGGAGAGCAGGTGAAGATTGTCAGGCGTGAAAGGATTGAATTTGCTGGTGAGTCTGTGGAAGAATTTTGTTATTTGGGAGACATGTTATGTGCTGGAGGTGAGGCTGGAGCTAGCTCGGTTGCTAGGGTGAGAAGTTGGAAGAAGTTCAGGGAGCTGTTGCCTCTCCTGACATTGAGAGGACTCTCCTTACATGCTAAGGGGTCTTTGTATGCAGCATGTGTTAGGAGTGTGATGCTGTATGATAGTGAGACCTGGGCAGTAAAGGAAGAGGATATTTGCAGGTTCAGAATTACAGAAATGACAATGATTAGGTGCATGTGCAGTGCATCCCTGCATTAAAGGCCTGGGGGGGGCTGGGTTTATGATCAAAGAGTTGAGAGGTAGGATGGGACTGGAATGTATTGGTGGTGTGATGAGGAGAGCTAGATTGAGATGGTTTGGGCATATGGAGAGGATGGGGGATGATAACTGGGTGCTGAAGGTGAGAAGTATTAATATTGGGGGTGGGGTTGTGAGGGGTAGACCGGGAAAGACTTGGGACGAGGTCATTAAGTGTGACCTCGGGGTTAAGGGACAGAACAGGGAGGCTGCCACAGATCGAGCAACATGGAGAGCCGCCATTAGGTGACCAAGGCCGACGCATGCAAGCACATGGAGCCTTCAAAAACTAAACGAAATGATGACTAACCTCACTGACCCCTGAGTGGCATTATGTGAACAGTGAACCCTGACCACCCTTTGGATATAAACCTGCACAGGCTCAGTCCGGTTGGAGCACATTGATTACCCACTAAACCACCAGATGTAGCAATTTCATTATATGGTTACCACCCAGCATAGTAAATTGTTTTCTGATATACAGGAAACCATTTGGCTTGTTATTCAGTGCAGACAGAAAGAAGAAGAAAGAAAGACAGAAGAGGAAGGAAGAGAGGAAAGGACAGTCACATGAGAGCAGTGCTACATTGAGTGAGTGGATGGTGAGCACCCCCCCCAACCTACCATATAATATTGCATACTTTTGAAAATATAACTGAGAGTAGTTCAGTAACTTGTCTGCAAATGTAACATTCCTCATGATGGAATGATCCAGGTGGTGGTGGGTGGAGTGCTGCTGATGTCCTGTGTGTTGGTGATGTCCTCTGAGCTGGTGACGTCCTCTGAGCTCATGACGTCCTACACACTTATGTTGGATGGAGTGTTGGTGACGTCCTGTGAGCTGGTAATGTCCTGCATGCTAGTGGTGGGTGGAGCGTTGATAATGTCCTCTGAGCTGGCGTTGTCCTGTGAGCTGGTAGAGGGCTGCATGGTGCTGGCATCTTGCATGATGGCAAAGCACTGGGACACTCTTTAAAAGTTTGCTACTGTTGAAGTAAGGAGGATGATAAGATTTATACACTTTCTTATACACCTTCCAAGATGCATATACAGTATATGCTCTCCATGAAACTTCTTGCAACCCTTTAAGATGAAAGCCCTGAATCCCTTCCAGTCAAGTGGAGGATTTTCGAGGGTTTTGGCGGCTCAGGACAACATATGGTGGATCAAATGTTTGATGTCAGTGTCCAGCCAGCGAGCTCATGATGCCTCAGCCTTTAGCTTTGTAATCCTTTTGCCCTGTTTTGGTTGCTTGTGGATATTTAATGTTGCAATCGCTTGATGCTTCTTTGGCCCCTCAGGCAAAGACCAAAGCATGTTTATTCTCTCTTGCAGTGAAGGAGACTCTCCTAAAGGATATATATCGACTCCAAACTTTTGATCGCACCACAAGTCATTTTCATTGCAATTCTAGAACATCTGAGTATTTTCTCAGAATATGGTTGCAGTGTGGGCAGCAAAAGGAGTACATTGCTGTGGTGACAATACAGTACTGGCCAAACATCACACATCTCTCTGCCACACATATATCAACTGTTATTGTGATACTCGTACATCATTTTTTTCTGATTGACTGCAAAAAATATTGAGAAGTAACTGATTAGTGGTAGGTGGGGGTGCTCACCATCCACTCACTCGATGTAGTGCTGCTCTTGGGTGTCTGTCCTTTCCTCTCCTCCTTCCTTCTTTCTTTCCTTCCTCTATTGTCGTTCTTTACTTCATTCTTTCCTCGTCTTCTGCCTATGGGTGACTTTATACTCCCTCTTCTATCTATCCTTCCTTCATTCTTTTCTCTTCTTTCTGCCTATGGGTGACTACCGAGTGACAAGCCAAATGGTTTCCTGTACACCAGGAAATCATTTACTATGCTGGGTGGTAACCATATAACCAAATTATGGCACCTAATGGCTTAATGGGTAATTACAGCACTCCAATTGGATTGAGCCGATGAAGGCTTATATCCAAGGGATGGTTGAGGTTTATTACTCATGTAATGCTACTCAAGGATGAGTGAGGCAGGTCACTCTCATTTTAAATGTCTGCCTAGCCCCGGGCTCCTTCACTCCTTATGGGGCAACGTAGGATTGGATAATGAATGGATGGATGGAACTGATTAGGGGTTCTGTGGCACCCATGGAACAGAACCCCCATGGATCTGCCACAGTGGTTTAGCTTTCAGTCCATAGAAAACATCAGCTGTACCATGGTCAACTCCAGTACAGTATGAGGATTCTGCAAGTGGAAATATGGGGTAACTTTTAAATTCAATTAGAAATTTTGTTGAACTGTTGTGAAACTCTTACAGTGTCCTTATTTTGGCTCTGAAGATCACAGTACTAGGTTTCTAAATTCATTGCTCATTGTCCCCATAATTGTTTTAATGAACTGGATCGATATTTGTGATTTTTTTTATTTTTTTTATTTACTCTTCATTTTTCACTGTAGTACTTTTAACCTGGTCCACAGACTTCTGTTCTTTTGCAGCTTATACCACATACCTAAGTGGCAAAATATGACAGTGACTAGCAAACTATTCTAGTGTCAATCTCCTGGTATGACTTAGCATTGTAGATGGAGAGATGGCACTTTTAGGCCAGATTAGAGTATGGGCGTATCATGTGTTTCCAACTTGACTTGTTGAGCTTTTGCTCAAGAGAAATTGACATGCTACGGGAGAGAGACGGTTGGGTGGATTGTGTGTATTTAGATCTGGAGAAGGCCTTTGACAAGGTACCCCATAAGAGACGAATATGGAAATCAGAGCATATCGGAGGACTGAAGGGAAGCCTCCTGGAATGAATGAAAGACTTTTTGAGTGACAGACAAATGAGAACAGTAATAAATAAAGGACAGGATATCTGGATGGAGGGAAGTAACAAGTGGTGTCCCACAGGGCTCGGTGTTGGCACCAGTAATGTTCCTGATTTACGTAAATGATATGGTAGATGGAGTGAACAGTTACGCAAATCTGTTGGTTGATGATGCAAAGATCTTGAGAAAGGTAGAGGTTGAAGAGGACTGTAAAATGCTGCAGGAGGATCTCGATAGGATGCATGATTCGAGCCGGATGTGGGAAATGAAATTCAGCGCAAAAAAAATTAAAATATTGGAAATGGGTAAAAGTACCAAGAGGCCATCATTGAATTATTTGATGGGTAATGAACCAAGAAAAGCGAGAGAAGAGAAAGATTTGGAAGTGCTGGTCCAGGATAGTTTGTCTCCTGAAAATACATAAATAAGATAGTTAGAGAGACATATAAACTCTTGACCATTATAAGAGTGGCATTTCATTACATGGATGAGGAGATAATGAAAAAATTGATAGTGTCCATGATCCACCCCAGGTTAGAATATGCAGCAGTAGTGTGGTCCCCACACAAAAAGAAAGATATAACCAAGATTGAGAGAATACAAAGAACAGCAACCAAGATGGTCCCCAGTCTGGCAGATTTGCCATACAGAGAGAGGCTGGAAATGCTGGATTTGCCTTCCTTAGAGGAAAGAAGAGAGAGGTGCAACATGATTGCAGTGTTCAAGACCATGATGAGAGTAGATAAAATTGACAGAGAAAATCAGTTTGTGTGGGATGAGAGGGTAACAAGAGGACATGGAATGAAGCTAAAGAAGCCAAGCTGCTTGAAGGACATCAAGAAATACAGTATAGCTTTCATTATAGATGCATAGACCTGTGGAATAGCTTGGACAAAGAGATCGTCCAGTCTAAAAACTTAAACGAGTTTAAAGCAAAATTTGACTTACTGGGAAACAGAGACGGGACCCCACGAGCGTAGTTCATTTCCTGTATATCACAATTAGGTAAATACACACACACAAACACACACACACACACACACACACACACATACACACACACACACACACACGCACTATGGATGTGAAACATTAAACTGTTTTGTTGTAAACAGATTAAAGCGTGAATGCCCTACGATGAAGTGAGTACCCATAGAGATCCAGTATATTACTCATACATTTCTGTGATATGTTATTAAATAAAAAATTAAATACCCACCCCGAGGGGACACCACAGGGAGGAGCACCAGGATGACGAAACACCCACCCCAAGGAGGGACCACAGGGAGGCGCATAAAGAGCCCGGGCCAGACAGGCTTACG